>JAJJWW010017438.1:0-48585 GCA_023531295.1 Papaver armeniacum
TTGTTAGATGTTTTCGTGTTTGCCCGCTCCGATACCAATTGAAAAGGCGAGGGTACCCAAATATACCTCAAGCTAAAACTTTTCCTACCTATAAGTCCTTTCTCCGAAAGTGATTGTCTATGCACCGAGTCGAGACAATACAACTAATCGGTTCACACTTCGTGTGATCGTCTATGGATACGAGATCGAGACAATACAAAAGCGAAGTATGTTTACTTGATACAAAGGTTCGGACTTAACCAAACACAATAGGATTGCTTATCAAGTAAATAGGAATTAATATTTGTGTGATTTACTTTAATTATAATAACACAATTATAATGCGGAAAATAAAAGTAAATGACACAACAAGATTTTGTTAACGAGGAAACTGCAAAAGCAGGAAAAACCCCGGGACCTTGTCCAGAATTGAATACTCTCAGGATTAAGCCGCTACACAAAATTACACCTAACTTCGTATAGTTGAGACCAAGTAACCAACCCTATAGTTCACTTAGTTCTGTCTATATTCCCACGCCTCCGACTTGTGAATAAGTCACGTACTTGGAACAATTCCTTTGGTTTGTATTCCAAACAGTAAAGGAACAACAAATCTGTTTGGTATCAACTCTATTCAACCAAGTGATATGAGTCGGACAAAGGCTCTTCTGTTTATCTTAACATAAACTCCTTCGTCGGGTCCTTAGATCTATCTTATGTTCAATCACCCAAAGGTAATCGTTTAAGATTAAGCCAATCAATACCTTTAATCACAAGGAAACGTATTGATGTCGATCTACTCAATTAATCAATCCAATCTACCAGAAGGATAAACCGATTATTAATTGGATCCTCTTTTACCGAAACAAGTATTGTGCACACCAAATATTATAAAACCCAAGTCAGATCTTCAATATCTTCTTTGCCTTCAAATCTTCTTAAATCTTCAATAAAAACCTGCACACAATCACTTGAATCTCTTGTCATCAATCACGCACAGAAGCAGATGTCATTAACAATGGATTATCCACAAGATGCGTCTTTAGAACTAACAACAGTCTAAAGATCCCTGTCAAAACTCCTGAACTAGTTTGAGTGAACCCATATCAGAAGAGAAGATTCAAGAATAAAAACAAACTAGGTCCAATCAGATTTCAACCATAGTTAGTCAATCATCAAATCAATCGGGAAAACAAAGATAAAACCGTAATTATCTAGTTTCCCACCAACGGTCGCGCTAGAGCTTCTCAATCCCAAAAAAAAGACTTTTTTAAATTGAGTAGTAGTAAGAGATTTCGCCTAATTAGGTTACTCTCCTCTACGAATAGGCGGCTACACCAGTAACAACAACATAAGAGTAAATATGTTGTTACGAAGGATTAGTTTGCTAGTAAGGCAAACTTCCTAATGTATTTATAGACAAGGAAGTTTGGACACTAAGGAATTTCAAAACTGAAAATATTCTCCAAGATATTCATCAAAGCACAGATTCGGTTTTCATAATTCCTGGAAATGCTCTGTCCAAAAATAACGATCGAAATCTCTCGGAAAATCTAATTAGTAAATGCACACATACTAATTATGTAATTTCCTACAAAATGAAATTAATAACCTTAATTAAAGATTCTAACTTACTTATGTTTCGATCAAGAAGATTCTCTTTGCCATTGTTAAGGAATATCTTTGAACAATTATAGAAATAAACATTCACAAGACGTGCTCAAGTTTTATGACATCTTAACTTTGAAGTTCTCTTTCACACTTACAACCTTGAAACCGACCACACTTTCAAACATGTTTAGAAATGGTTCACGACTTTCAAGAACTATGTGATTGATCAAACCAACATTCAATCACAATCATGGGTTTACGGTTCTACCAAAACAAGTTTCGGCTCTACCTCCATGTGAGTCTGTGCATAGTCACACTAGCTTCCAAAAAGTTAGGTTGACTAGGTAATAGGATCGGTTTCCCACATATATATGGTATCTAACTTATATGTGTTGCACATTTCCATAGGATCGGTTCCCTTTCTCGCTATAAACCTTGTTGCACCCCATACAAGGATCGGTTCCCTTTGATGTATTGCACCCCCTTACTAGGACGGTTCCTTTCCCTTACAAGGATCGGTTCCCTTCCCTTACAAGGTTGACATACAAAATCCGATCATACCACAGTGATTACTTAAGATCGGTTTACTAATAAAAGTTATATCAATACATAAGTCAGGCCTTTGTGAACAGTTCTACCAAGAAAACAACAAGTTGTGAGCGGGTTATACTATATCACACATATTGGTTGTTCATAAGATATGCAATGAATAACAAAACCAATAACACTGGCAATTTCCTTTTTGGTTCACAAACAAGTTTATAAACTTACTTCCTTAGAACACATGTAAACATTGTTCCATAGGATGAAATCCTCACCTCATACCCATACATAATCACAATAGCATTCAAATGATTATGGCGATGTATTATGTACAAAGTTTAATGGTTAAGCAATAAACCTCGTTGTATTCCTTAATACTATGTCTATCTAGAGTTCAAATATGCTCAGCGGTTATGTTTTCAATATGCACGACTTGAAAGATACGTTAGGGAATGAAATAGTTCAAGTAAAATATCACTAACCTCAAGTGGAAGGATGATTGTTGTCGTTGTAGCTCCTTGCTTCTTCACATCTTCAAGTCTTCGCAATACTTGTAATGTCCCATATCCTAATACTTTCAAGCTAACCTATACAGTTTAACTCTAGTACATAATCAAGCGATCTTTACATGAGTTTTGATTCACTAAAATATGACAACCAAACTTGACATACCAACGCCTAGTGGGTTCAACCGAGCCATGCTCTAAAAATAAGCTTTTGTCACATTTTGACGTATATGATATGTACATAGGAAATTTTGTGCATCCGGAAGACGTGGGATATTCATTCATTAGTGCGTCATCTTGATCGGTTATGATGACCCTCGGAAGTTGATTTTACGGGAAGAATAATTTCGGTTAGCCAGAATGCCCAATGATAATTATAATCCCTCTCGTTTTACATTAAACACCAAGCCAATGTGAATGATACCTTGTCCGATGTTTGCCCCACGATGTTGAACAACGGCATAATTGTATTTGTTTGTCTTGTAGGTGCAATCCATCAAAAGAACTCACAACATGTATGAGTCAATTGTGAAAGCAAAGGGTGCGAAATGAATATTTGAAGGGGCTTGTCCGGCCCTCTTTTAATGATACGCGTGTAGTTGTGATCCCCAAACTATATTCTCAAATTCTTGCATAACGGTCCCCCTTCCCATTCCAACCTTCTAATACTTGCTTGTGCGCTATAAATTGTACTTAGAGAAGACACGTTCGTCCGATCCTTTTCCTTGAAGCCTCGAGAATTTGTCTCGGTTTGATAAGTGCTTTGGTCAATCTCTTTACATCCTCCATTTCATGAGGTTTTAGCTTCGCAACTATGGAGTGACCAACAAAATCTTCCTGGGATCCAGGTGGTTATGACGGTACGAAACACACCGTATAATCCAATTCATTGTCCTTGTCTTTTAAATAGAATACAAGCTTAAATGGGCGATTATCCTTCCTCGTACGAGTCTTGTATATACCCTATTAGTCTTCTTTGGATATACATAACCCTTTATCTTATGGATATTCTTCTCCTTGTATTTCCCACTTCTCTCGCAAACCATCTCAAAACGATTCTTTGAACGTTGGGTATTCCTCACCAACACAGACATGTTCTTAAGAGTCGTCTCTTTAGCCCCAATCAATTGCTTCCTCTCGGGAGATTTTATTCCCTACATAAGGACAACAATGGGAGATTATAAGCTTCATTTCAAGCAATCCATTAGTAAAGTTCAAGATACTAGGTGAAAAGTATTCTTTGGTAACATACTGGGAGGCATTTTATAGTATTCCGACGTATCCCGACCAAGCGGTCTTGCATTTGTTGCATCAATATATGTCACAACCTAAGGATCGAATGAAAAGAAAATAAATTAGTTCTAAAATAAATTAAAACATTATGCTCGACCAACGTTCCAAGCATGGTCGAACTGAACCGAAATCGAAGACCAAATTTGAAACCTTTTCCCGCATACAAATTTCATTTGAAATCAACGCCGAAACATAGATAACGGCATTCTCATAATCTATGGTTTCAAAGCCGGACTACCTGTTTAGGCGTAACCCATAATTAATATACCATGTCGGTATTTAGCTTTGGAAAACACTCCTTCATGTATGTTTATTTTGTAGGTACTTAAGCATGGTAACGTTATAATTAAACAATGTCGATGATCGTGCCGGCATGCTCGTTATCTATGGTTCCATGCTTAGGTGAGATGGATTCGGCGTGGTAGTTAAATACTTTTCCATGTCGGTATTTAGCTTTGGAAGGCATTGCTTCGTATGTTTTTCATGCAAGCATCAAAGATGGTAACCTTAGAATATAACCATGCCGGTAGCATATTCCGTAGAATATTTCTTGGTTGGTAAAAAGTAACTTTTGTACCAAGCATATTTTGGTTGAATACTAAGCGGATTGAATTTCAAAATGGGGGATATCGGGCTGCCGGCATGGCCGTAGTATGAATACCATGCCGGTATGGAGTCTTCCGGCATTGTATTCATACCACCACCATGTAGGCACCGAGCTTTTTCAGCTGAAAAAATGGTGGGATCAAAGAAAAAATCAAATTTTCAACCTCTTAGCGACTTTACCTCGTGTATTGGGGACGCTTGTATGTTGTGCAAGTTTACTTTCTTGTGTAGGTTCTTCAAAAACTCTCCATGCTCGTAAAATCATCATTCAAGGGTGTTGGCTCAACAAAGATTTGCAATTGTGAGTTGTTGTCATTAGTCAAGATTCAAGATATGCTCGTTGTTGTAGATGAGCTAAAGATTGACGAAAATGATTCTCTCTTCACAATCATCCTCCATTTTCACCAAAAAAGTTCCCTCTCAAATACTTTTTCCCTCCTTCTACTCTCACCTCACTCACCCAAATACAAATAAAAATACACACTAATCTTTTAACAAATACTTAAGATTTTTCCTATAGATTAGAATTAAGTAAAATACTTAGATAAGGGGTGACCCACGATTTGTTATTTGGATCTAGGTTTTGTCCTTTTCCTCTATCCTAGATTAGTTTTAGTATCCCCCAATCACGCGTTCATTATTAGTGACATAGATATAATTTATATTTTCATTATTAGATTTGAGGAAAATATCTAAAATTACTTTACCGTTGTGGAACTAGAAAATAGAGAAGGAAAGACACAAAGTAGAGACGAAGAAGGGAGAAAATCTTATTAGATGTGTATAATAGACTAACATTAGAGCCTCTATTTATAGGGCTAGACACAAGGGCATCCCGATGTAATAAACGGGATTTGCCCTAGATATTCTTAACATAATTACACGTTTATAACACTCCCCCGATGACATTGTGTCTAATCTAATTACAAACGGACAGGAAAACTCAAAAGAAAAACCTGAAATTGCATAAGCATGTAAAGACTCGAAACATTGTTGGACACACAAATGTTGCCTCGTTAAAACCTTGACAAGGAAAAACCCATTGGGACAAAACCTTGACGAAGGAAAAAGAGTACAACTGATAAAGTCCAGTGAATGCACCTTAATTTGATGATGGCTCCTGATGAGTACTTCAAGAATTATTGGCTTGCAAATCTTTGAGTCGAGACTTCCCAATTTCGATGAACGAATTTCTTGAATGAAGATATTTGTTCGATAAAAGATTTTCTTTGTGTTAGTCTTTAATAGTAGTGTACTTGAATCTTCAAGCTTCTCCAAATTCATTGAGAACTTATGTCTTGGTTTGCTATCTTCGGAGATGATTTGCATATGTAGTTGACGTAGTTTCTTCAACAAGGTGCCAATATGTAGTTACGGTACCAAAGGTGAACAAAATTTGTGATCATACCTTATATGGATCGGAATGATATCCAAATTCATAGGAGAAGTTTATGTTGATGTGGTCTAACAAAATGATCAAATTAATGGTGGGAATCCACCAAATAACCGAAATCGATACAACTCCCCTTGGATGACCACCATGTTGAATTAAATTGCCTCGCTAAAACCTCGCCAGTAAAACCCAATGGGAAAAACTTGGACAAAGGAAAAGAGCACAAATATCAACATTTTGAAATAAAATAAAATAAAATGTCATGTTGCCTCGTTAAAACCTTGTCAGGAAAACCACATGGGATAAAACCTGAAACAAAGGAAAAAAGAGTACAACTTTTGAAGATTATGGATGCTAACTCAACTATATGAGTATTACAAAAAAAAAAAATGAGCATCAAAATCATAACTCTAGTCTATCTCAAAGACCAGTTTAAGCTAGCATAATTCTAACTGCAGATTTAAGAAAGAAAAGAAAATAGAATTTATGCTGCTAAAGCGTGGATTTTGGTGTTTTTAAGGACTCCTCAAGAGACCCATAAAGCTGATATCATCAACTAATTAATTCGGATTTTTGGTCTTGTACCAAATTTCTAAAAACACATAAAGGATTGTTAAACCTTATGTAAGAAAATAAGGTGGCTTTGCCCAAATATAATTTGAAAATCCTCCAAGGATTACAAATTTAATATGTTCTCTGACCACATTTCTTGTGTGAATGCAATATGAGTCCTTCAACCACGCCATGTGCATTGTATAAAGAGAACAATTAATAAATCAATCCTAGGGTCTGAAAATAAATAAGACCCTGAAACGAATACATTTCTCGTATAACGACGCAATATGACTACACCAACCTGTAATTAATAGGCTTGGCATTTTTAAGGTGATAAGTTTTGGATCCAAAATTGCGTCAATCGAGAAATTAATCCAACATAATTTGGATTATATGCCAACCAATCACATATGTCGATATTCCTCTGCATAGGGGTTCAAAACCACCATCATTTATTTCAGTAGCTACTTTGAATGAATATTCGACAATATATTAATTAATTACGATCCCACATAGTTCTCAAGTGTATGCATATCTTGAAGGAAAAAAAAAAAATCATAGAATTCTGGGTACCAGGCGCCATGGCATTATAATCTCCCGTCTTCCGGTGAGGAGATATGAACTATGAGAATGTGGATCTTGTTTTGATAGACTCTATTGAAGTACTATATGTAGCTTACTCTAAAATGCTACTTCTTGCTATATGTGATTGGATTTGCCTTTCAAGAGGCAAAAGCTTATATAAAAGCAAAATGAGATATTTCACACCTATTGATAGTGATAGCCTTTTTTTCGATTTGATCATTTTGGGAGAGAAATTGATATAACTTTTAAGTTAATTAACACAAGATTCGATAGTGAATGCCCTCCCCACGATCATGGTGGAAATTTTCTTTTTTATCTCATATACGAAAACTTCAAGTTTAGTAAAGTATTATCCGATTAATTCGAGACATATACTCATTAATGAAATATGTCTTTCGACATAAAAAAAAATGTAGTCTTAATAGACATACATATTTAACATCAACCATGGATTACGTTTGGAAACCCAAAATCAATTGATACAAAGAAATTAGGATAAAATTATGGACACTTATATATGTTAGCAAAACAAATTTATAGAAAGATCAATTAAGTCGCTCAAGGACTAAATATATATAAGCTAACAAGCCAAAAGTGCAAGCACCCTTTGATCTTTAGTGTCCAATTCCAACTACAAGTGGAACAACTTCAATTTTGGAGAATAATACAAGGAAGAGAAGTAAAAATTGCTAAATATCCCTCAAGAAAGCAAACAATTCTCCATCTCATTGATGTTTGCAATTGTGAATACATGATAACGACATCTCATCCTTCTAGGATTTACTGAGAGAAACCGATTTCGGTTGGCTTATATGATTCTTTTAAGAAAATAAAGAAATCATTGTTATTACTTTGAAAGAACAAAATCCATTATGTGGTCGAATAATTCACTCCTTTATGGCAAAAATTTAGAAAATATGCCAATCTTATGGAAACGATAGAGAGAATTAGCACCAATTATTTTTAGCACCAATTACTTTATACGATTTATCAAACTCTCGTATTGACAAAATAAAAAAATCGTCGTTTTAGTCATCGCAATGGAAAAATCCACTTTTGTGGTCGATGTATGGTTTCTTGTAAAGAAATAGAAACCAATTACATGATCCTTATCTAACGGACAAGGATACCAAATTTAATTGGCCGTAGGTTTTTCAACCATGCATGTAATTAAATATCGTAATGGTAGCTAAATAGCGATGACACCAATTCTTTGATGATTACGGTTTCATTATTGGAATAGAAACCGCAAACCATCTCGGATGGATTTCTTTTTTGTACTTTCTCCATGTATAAAGATTAGATAATAAAGAAAAATAGGGTGAAAAGATCGATCTCACCGTACTCGATAAATATATATAGTGAATAAAAAAAAACGTTAAAAATACTAACCATTCACATAATATATATATATATATATATATATATATATAAGAAATATTAAAGTTTCAAGGTGGGACAAAAAAAACCCTTGAGCCTCCAACGTCTATTGTGTAGTCGTAGACTCCCAAGTAAGTACATGGATGCTTTGTCATCCAAAAACGACATTGCCTCTATTGTTTTCGGCAACCATGAATGCATAACCATATAAAGACAAAAGTTAGGTCTTGTTCAATGATCAAACTATAATTATAACGATTTGGTTTGTAAATCAAACGCTAAGATATAACAATTAAAGGAGAATAAGGGCGAGAAGACACCGATTATTTTTCTTTTGTTTTGTTTTCAACGCCCTGCAGCGTTCTTGAAAGCGATTTCAAAGCTCGGTGCAAAGCGTGCTTGATAACGTGTTGTGGAACTAGAAAATAGAGAAGGAAAGACACAAAGTAGAGAGACGAAGAAGGGGAGAAAATCTTATTAGATGTGTATAATAGACTAACATTAGAGCCTCTATTTATAGGGCTAGACACAAGGACATCCCAAAAAGAATAAACGGGATTTGCCCTAGATATTCTTAACATAATTACACGTTTATAACATCTACATAGTTAACAATACCAAATAATGAAAAATAGTTTTATTTTATATAACTATATTATAGTTTTCGAGTTAGATAGGTTATTTGGGTTAGAGATATTTATGCCCATGTTTCCCAAATTTAGATCGGGTTTATAAAATCTATGCCCAAACTTACCGAAAGTTTTGATATACGATGCCCATATCCGCCCAACGTTCGGGTCGGACATGGATCTGGTGGATTAACCCAACCCAAGTCCCACCCCTAGATTTTATTGCAGCACAATTAGTGATGGAGAGAGTAACATAGAAACTCATGTATTGATCTGATTTTATTTATTTTCTCAAGCTTTAAGGTGGTGTTAACCTTGCATTGGAATCTCATCATCTTCAATTAGTGATGGAGAGTAACACAGAAACTCATGTATTGATCTGATTTTATTTATCTTTCTCAAGCTTTAAGCTGGTGTTAATCTTGCACTGGAATCTCATCATCTTCAATTAGTGATGGAGTAACACAGAAACTCGTGTATTGATCTGATTGTATTTATCTTTCTCAAGCTTTAAGCTGGTGTTAATCTTGCATTGGAATCTCATCATCTTCAAGTTAAAATACTGGAAAGCAGGATTCAAAATTGATTTTTAGTCATTATGTTATTGTTTACAATTACAAAGCTTCGGATCATTTGGGATAGTAAGCAATACTTCAGATCCAGATTATACCTGCACCAAATCACTTCGTGCATAAATTCCAAGTTCAACATATTGTAACATCATGATGGCACCATATCACATTATTACCTCTTTCAGTAGACCTATCTGCCACTAAAGTGTTTCGTTGTACGAATTTTCTGTCCACTTTCTTCCTTATAATCACATCTCTCCAACCCACTACTCCAAGGATTGCCATGTATTGTCATTAGGTCTTCTTTTTCATGCATCTATGACGCCAGTTATGTCTTTAGCAGCATACTTTTCCACTTAAGCCAACATCACCAATGTACCTAAGAAATACAAAGATACTAGAATTAGCACAAGTTTAAGCACTCACAACATGTACTAACAGATCAAATAATGCCACAAATATGTCTTTCGACTAGTTAAATAGGTAATAAAGCTATTATTGTATTCAAAAAGCATACTTACTGTTGTACCAAGTCCTGATGATGAAAAGAGGGACTCCAACATGTTGAACAATGAAATATTTGTCACTTCATCATCACGAGAAAATTGATTCAGGTCCGTAATCAAGTTGCGGGAGATGCTCAACTCTGATAAAATGAAGAATATTTAGGTTTTCCGAGGCTTCTAAAAGTTCATATAGTAATTTACAAAAAAATACTCTGTATATCATACTACCATAAACATGAAATGTTTCAGCAGCAATATTAAGATGAGAAATGGATAAATACGTACTTACCTTTGTCTAATTTTAGTATTCCAGTGCCTATCTGCATTGGAATACCCATGATGATGCATTCGCTCACCCCTTCAATCTTGTCATCTCTTCCGTTCACTGAAGCATTAAACAGATGATCCGCCGCTTTTTCAAATGACGCAACATAAGCACACTTTCTTTCATCTTTTGGATGCCAAATCTTGTGATACCTAACACCTCACCCTGTTGCCACAATAACCAGATCAGAAAATGACATAACATCTTTTTGAAGACTAAAAACCGATAATGTCGCCATGTCGGATTTAAAGGTCGTTCAGTAATAAGATCATAAAATAATAAGGCATGAATTACAGATAAAATGGAACCAAATAACTCACTTTCGATGTCATTAAATCCCCTAAAAGCATCATGTGGCGAATGTCTATGGTCATTCCATGCCCTTTCATGGTGTAATTTATTTCATCGATGATGCATTTTCTTGCGGCCTCGATTCCAAGTGTTTCTTGGACTTCTATGATATGGTTACTTGTTGTGTTACATCCATCAACTCCAAGAGTCCCCATGACAGCTCGAAGGTTAGTACTGCGAACAATCATTACCCCCGTAAGATTCACATGCAGATAATAAAAACAGATCATGTAACTATAGTAAACATGATTTTGTAGCCACCCAAATAATAATATCGAGGTTAAGTGCAAGATTTTCAATTTATCAATATCATCCACAAGAATAGGAGATGAAAAAAACTAACCCTTCCACAAGCAAGTTATGCTCGCCCGTCTCCTTACCGCTCTTATCCTTAAGTTTATTTATAATTGAACGTTCAACTGTTGGTATGCCCTGAATGTAAAAAGACAAAACAAAAAAGGAAAAAGATTAAATTGCAAACCCTTCGCTCTAAGCCGCTCGAATGGATTATCAACTATATTAATTATTAATGGTATTTTTTAGAACAACATGTCATATCTCACCATTACAATGACCTTGGGAAGCATAGATTTCAGCGAAAGTGCAATTCAAAATGAATCTTAGTTCTATCATCCACAGGAGCATGAATTCTCAGCTTTCTATCATCCAATACCTCGACATGCTGTGAGAACATGATGTGTAATGTTATAGTGATGGCATGTAAAATGACAAAAACATTCGAGGCCGTACAGTCATCAATCTCTAAAAATACACACCTGGGCCTTTAATTTTGCTTTAGGATGGCGCCAAATAGATTGCTGTACACTGTGAGCAGAAATCTTCAACTGTGAACGTTGAATCAATTCTATGTCCAATGTAACAAGTATGCATGCTTGTCTCGATGTGAAAATGATTTTCATGCTTTCTGCAATCTGCGAGCAAACGTCATGACTCATGATCTATGTACATTTGAACTCCCTTAGGAAAACAATGTTCAGATAAGAAAATTACTCATCATGGATAAAACTCAACCAATCAACATATTTAACCACGGACGTGTGATTTTTTTTCTTCATAAAAGGACGCATGCCGATGTGGAATCTCAATGGGATAAAATCTGAGATCGACGTAGTACAAAAATGCTGATGAAAAACATACCTCACCCAAAACTGTTTTCTCAATACAGCCTTGCACTATTCGGGCAGATTTAGCATCATTTTTACATTCAAGTGTAGCGGTAATAATGGTGTACTGATATTTTTAGCGCCGTTTATGATTTCCTTGATGCGAGGAACTCCAAGTGTAACATCTGATGCCCGAGTTAATGGATCACATTACTACCCCCTCAAGACTGTAAACTAGAGAAATGCACCATACATTGCCAGGACATGGAACTAAAAATAAACTCCAAGGAAATAATCTAGCTAAGAGTTGCATAAAAGAAAAAAAAAATTATTAGAATCATTGTCATCATATAGAGGATACTCATGCTAGCAACTCCAGCAAAGTGGAAAGTTTTCAGGGTCATCTGTGTTCCAGGTTCTCCGATACTTTGAGCTCCAATAGCTCCGATTGCAGACCCAGCTTCAATTCTCTTTAAATGGTAACGAGAAATACAGGTTTCTAAAAAAACCTACAATTTGGAAAGAAGAATCAAACGTGGTGGTAACCACAGACGTAAGGGGGTACATATCGTACTGCATGACTAAGCCACGCAGGTTATTACTTATGCCCCTACAATCCTATCATGAACTGTCAAGCGTCTATGACTGTGACGTAACTTAATAAAAATATTGATGCAAAATAATTGGACTTGTTGAACTCCTATATTATCTGGGTTGTAAGACAAATCAGACAGCTCCGTTGACCCAAAGGTCCACTGAGTAAATGGGCATTAGATTACAATTTGCAAACATCCTAGCAATTATGAGGGTTTAATAAAATCCATCAAGGAGTCGATAGATTAGAAGATCGGAAGGCTTGTATAAGATCGAGAGTGGGATTGCTGTCCATACTCTCTTTGGAGTTCTATTCCAAAACTAGCAATAGTTCAAGTGTTGGTTATGGCCTTAAATAGAGATATGAAAAGCAAATTACTGCTCTTTGATATTTATATTATCAGTTAAGCACATCAGAAATGTCAAGCCCATATTACACGCTATCGTAATTAGGGATTTGGAACCATTATTTGCAGGTGGTTCCATAAAAACCCATAAATATTTTGGTGCATGAATATTGCAAGTTGAACAGATGGTTGATCATGAGAAAGTTACTTGAAAAAAACAAGTGGTTATGCTTATATACAGGTGTTTGTAGGTTTACCTGTAGCTGTTGCAAAGTAATTCCAGCTATATTTGCAGAGACCTTTTCTAGAGACTCAGAGCCCCTTTTCTCTCCATCCAATTGCAAATCCCTTCTTGTGTTCTTCAGGGAAGTGATGCATTTACCAAGAAAACCACCTTCTTTCTTTTGCATAAAACCTTCTTCATCCAACAGAGATTTCTTAAAGGCATCAGAGCAACCACCTTCTGGGGTCATATCATGTTTTGAGAGTCTAGCTACAACAAGTTCTAAGATCTCTGTAGGAGACAAGCTGGAATGACCTCTGGCAGGGCAGGTAGCCTGTGCAAGGGGTATAGATCTGAGAGTTCATTATATATATGTATATATTTGGTAACCATAAAGAAGGTGAAAATTAATTAAAAGAAACTGAACCTTCACTTTCATGTATAATCTATCTAAATTTAAGGGAGTTCCATCCTTTCCTTCCATTCTAGAGGGATCCATGCCATCATCTCCATAGAGAAATTGGACAACACCACCACTAGCACTGCGTACTGTATTATCATAATGAATTGAAAGATCTTCCAAGGCTTTGATCAATCTCGAGACATGTACCCAGTGTCAGCAGTTTTCACCTGCAACAGTTACAAATTTGCTCTATCTGTAAGATTTTAAAGGTGCAAATGGCTAATGAGAGTACACACTACTCTAAAGCATTAGAAAAACATAACCATGTAACAAATTGAGCAACTAAAAAGTATAAAAATTGGTTCTTCACTGCAGATAACATCAGCAACTATGGATGATAAAGGAAACACTCGATAGACGTAAAAGAATATCCTCAGTCTGACTTTGTCTAATACACCAGCCTAATGAAGTTACATTAGGAAATAGAAACTAAACCCTAAGCGGACAATGCTAAAGACAACATTTGTATCGAAGTATTGTTCTCCTTTCAGCATTTTTTTCTATGCTACCTTGAGAAACAGATGCACAATTTATTTTCACCCTCAGTGATGGCTGCTAATTAATCCTTTTGTAGTCCATGTAGACCATTGGAAGGATACACTAGAAAACAATTTTTGGAGATTCTTTTAACATTAACGGAAGAAACGTCTGTGGCTTTTAGTTCAGATAATAGTTCATACAAAAAAAAAAAAAAAAAAAAAAAAAAAAAAAAAAAACAGAAACTAATCATGCTTGCATGCAACTTACATTAATAAGGTATGTTATGACAGTTGAGAGCAAGGAAATTTTGTAGAATCGCTTACATATATGTGTGTGTACGGAACTAATGCAACACATACATCCAAAACAAGCAAACAAAATCAATGAAACAGTACAATTAGGCTAACAAGCTCGAGCGAACTTTGGTGTTCAAAAATATGATACAAATAAATTGACCAGATTGAAGAAAGTTACCGCAGTATCCACAAGACCTTCACGCCCTCCCATAGTATGGAAGAAAAATTCAGTGGCAGTCAAGCCAGTGTAGAATGAGTTCTCAACAAAACCTTTCGCCTGAAAGTATATTAAATGTCTCAGCAATATCTAGCTACGACGTTTACTTCACCAACTGAATAAGACAAAGAAACTTATCTCTTGGAAAAGAGAAAACATATCCTGGGATAAGAATCACAGGGAAAAAGATAGACCCTTCCCCTTCCCTATTTTTTAGAAACCAAGGAGGATAGGGAGAAAATAGATGAAATGGAGAAACTCCAAGTGAAAGTGGAATTTATCTTTCGCTTTCTCCTTTCCATTCACTTGGATCGCTTTCCATTCATCGGTTTCATCCAGATCCTCCTGTTCTTCCTAGCACAGAGGAGGTGAAGGTTTATTTTGGCGGATCATTCTGGTTACAAAGATCAAACACAATAAGCTTTGATAAACAGAAATCGATATTATGTGTGTCAGTATGTTTTCTTTCTCATCCTCAACATGTATACTAGATGAATGCCACTTTTATATGGTACTAGCTCATCCCATTTATAACTACACAAATCTATAATGGCGAACAAAATTGAATTTTTGCATGCTTCAAAATTATTATTCGAGGAATAATGCACCTGGAAACTAATTCCTGAAAGATACGCATTGAATAAAGAAATAAAAGCAATAAAAATGATACTTGAACGAGAATAAAAGATAAAAGTATAGAAATAGTGAAAAAGAGAAATTGAACTTGCATCAGGTGTGACTGAGTTCCTAGGGAAGTGGGGAAGACTTCGATCAATAAAGCCGTTCATAGCACGGCGGCCTCCAACTGATTGTTGACCAACACATGCAATCATCTGAGTAATATTACTAGGAGACCCTTTGGATCCACATTGTGACATAATCAAAGGGCTATTCCTCCAATGTAGGTTTTCCATACAAACCTGAAACCAGTTAAAAAAGAGAAATAAACAAACACACTACAATAACAATGAAATTATACAAGTATAAACTAACACTTAATCACCAATATTTATTCGTAATTTCTAAATATAAATATTAAGCAATTGCAACCAAATATTGTAACTTACTGTTGCAGCCTTTTCCCTGATATTATTCAGAATACCAGTTATCTCAGCTTCCAGTGTTTGAGCGGCATCACAACCTGGTTGAAGTTCAAGTTTTCCTGTCTTGTAATGCTCAATCAATTTATCACACTTCTCTTTACCCATATCAATTTTTTTTTGTTTTTTATCACTGAGACACTTTCCAGGTTGGACATCACTAATACCAATCGAGAACCCATGGTTCCCAATCCAACGGGCACTTCAGGGAAGCAAAAATAATAATTAAGAGTGTAAGTACAAGTACGGATCTTAATTTTTACTGACGAATCAACTAAATGAGATACATAGCATATGTCAATGTGAGGCTTAGGCCATTATATTTATTTCATTAAGCAGGATAAGAAAAACATCAAATAAAACAAAGGTGACCATACATGACCTAGTGATTGTGTCACATAAGCATTCATCAGAAGTGACAGATAAGTAAAGAAAATCATACGTGAACCACAAAGTGATCATAAGCCTATATATATCTGATGCAGGGGCATCAATATCTGTGAAGGATTATTACCTCAATTTGGCTAGACGGTTCATACAAGATGCAGCGGCATGTGCATCATAATCTCTAAGAAGAACTGAGAAAAGTCCATCTTTATTGCCATTTCCTAGCCGTCAATTCAAGGGGGGAAAAGAAAATGTCAACTAGAAGATCAAGAACTCAAACAAATACCTGTAATAGATAAAATCCAAACATAATCATTCAATATCAATAGAAAGCAAACAGCGCGGTCATGCGCCATATGAAACGATCAAATATGATGTGGCACCATATAGGCTTTTTACATGCAATCCCACAATAGAGAGAGATAGATCTCTAATGAACAACAGATTGACAACATAGATATACAGACTACCAGACACAATGACCGATGCTAGATATTATAACTAGGGTGGATCAAGTTTGCACTGAAAACTGATAACTGACTAAAGTTAAACAATAGTGCCAGAGAACAAGCATAATGTGTAATTTAACGTTTGCTTTCTATTTAATGCTTGAGCGTTTGGGATAAATGACCAGTTGAATCATGTAAATGTGAACAGACAATCGGAAAATCCTCACAAGCCAAACCACAACTGAAAATTAAAGGTTCTCTGGGCTCTCTGTGGTAAGATTTTAAAGAGGTTGAGTACTCTAGGATGTAGCAATTTACTTGCCAGAGACAACTTTTTACAAGATGAAAATAGTAGTAGAAGCCCGAGATTCTTCATAATGTAGGCTAGTCTGAACAAACCTAAATATATCAATTGTTATAAATCACATGCAAGTAAATAAGTGTTGTAGCAGTTAAATTCAACTGATAATGACGAAATAAAATAAACAGATCTAGCAACGATTAGATAAACGAGGAGAGAAAGGAACCTACCTAAAGTAGCTTTACCCAGTTGCCCACATATAAGTTCACTATTCCGAAAATAGACAAACCCATCGTTTGGACACAATGTTTCTCTGCCCTTATTATAAGATTTTTCAAAAACTGTGAGGTTCACAAAGACCCTCATCTGAGCATGAGGACGAATTAGAACGTTGAATAGTTGTTTTCCAGTCCAAAGCTCTACTGGCTGTTAAATACCAATTTCTTTTAAATAAGTTCAAATTGAAGTAATAGATGTATAAGGCAAGGGATTAGGACAAAACAATGAAATTCAAACAAGATTTAACAAATTTGTAAGAAAAATGTAAACGAAAAGATATAGAAAAAGGCAGTTGAAGAGACAGCCAAATATAATATTACAAGCCAAATATATACATATTTTAAACAATTACGAAACACAGCTGGCATTCACATTATATTTCAAAATTTAAAAAAAATCAAAATATTCCAACTATTCTGCATAATGGAAGCCCGTTTCGCTGTCTGCATCCATTTGGATGATGATCCCGTTGGTGAAAAACAATATTTAAAGTCAAAAATTACGTTTTCTACTTGATAGCATTAGTGTTGTAACAGAAAGATAGTTATTCCCTAATGAAAATAGGTTAAGGGAACCACGTAGAACTAAGTGTGACAAAAGAAAATCTCTGACAGAAACGCTAACCCTGATCCTCTTTAGGATATGAATGTGATAGCAGTGCATTACCAAGCCCTGTGTTTACCTTAATTAAAGCTGGTGTTGGCAAATCAATAGCATCCATAGCATCACCCATATAAGAACACATAAGTGAAAAGGATGCACGATCATAGAATGTATCCTTTCTTGTAATGAGAAAAGAAGATGTCAGAAAATCTTGAGTAGATGCGACCAATATTTCTCCATTTTTTGGTGTACACAAATTATTTTGCACCTGCCAAGTGCCAACCAAACACAGAGATTCCGATATGATTATACGGGAAACTTTGTCGAAACTAAACGAAAATAATTAGGAACATGTGAACTGAAAATACTTGATATAGATATGTATTTACAATCTTTTCATATCATAGGACTTCAAAAAGTATGTAAACCCTGTAAGCACACTTCGTTTGGTAAAATTGGTGAAATTGATTTGGTGATTCAAAATATAACTAGCGTGCAATCTCAGAAACGCAAAACAATTCCGATACTGAAGTGAATTACACATGTGAACATTAAAACAAAGTAACAGATAATTTCCCATGCTTGATACTGGATAAGGTCTAAACAGCTGTGTGCATAAACTGATCTCAGTAAGCATCATCATTCCCATGCTTTAAAGGAATGTAAATGAGATGCTGGGGCCTGTGCAAATGAAGGTTTGTGTGAAGGATTTAACAAACCCGGGGATTATATGAAGAAAAGTTATATGAGCTAAATCAATCAGCTCTGTAGGTGCAAAGGATATCCAGGACTTCTTATGCGGGAAGCCAAGAACTGATGTAGAAAACTTTGCTGTAATACATCTACAGTCTTTACCAAATTTACATTGGTCGACACTCAACATCATACTTACACATCATCAAAGAAGTCAGTATTTGGTATATGATCCAAGTGTTACTGTCATCCATATGCAGTCAGAGATAACTAAACGACTTCCCCAGAACAAGACACGGGTAAGAAGCAGTACAACGTAAAAATAAAGTGGGTAACAAAGTGATTTTCAGTAAAAACATGCACAACAACCCCTATTTGAAATTGGATGCAGGTGATTGACATTTAAACGCATTAGTCAGTTAACTTTTGACATTTAATCATGTTTAGTTCATCGCAAATACACATCACCAGCAAATTTCAGCACATGAACATTAGACATATAAAACACTCAATAAAAGAGCTGCGCAGAATATTTATTACACAGAAACCCACAACAAGAACTAAAGAACAAAGTTTGCAGCATTTATCATCAGCATGAGAGCCTCTGTTCGAGCCTCTTCTGTTTGAGGAACATGCATATTCATCTCATCACCATCGAAGTCAGCATTGTACGGATTACAAACAGATTCATTGAACCTCAATGTTCTCCAAGGCATTATTTTTGCCTACAAGCATTTTCCTGATGAAATCAATAGGACAGCAAAAAAGGAAAAATTATTAAACACAGCCAGAATGAGAAGGTGAAGAAAATACCCTGTGGGACATGATAGACATTCGATGCAAGCTAGGCTGGCGATTAAATAAAACAACGTCCCCGTCTTCTAAATGTCTTTCTACAGTATCACCGTATTTGAGTGCATCAGCGTAACCTTTACGTCTACCATATCTCAGATTCCTGAAGAAGGATCAGGCGACTCAATATGAATTGCATAAGTTTTTACAAAAAAAGAGGATAGAGAGATCAGAGTTCTTTCATGCAATCCCTTAGGTAAGATGCATGATAGGACGTACTGCAATGAACCACTAGCTAGTCTAACAAAGTTCGCCCCTGGATATTTTTGAGACCATTAGCAACACATTTCCTTAGCTTCTCTATGTTGTACTGTGATACCAGCTCTGGATATGTTAAGACTTGAGCAATCAAGATAGGTATGCCCACCTAAAACAACCAAAAACCCATTCAACTGACGGGTTAGCTAATAAGATTAGATGCACGAACAAATATAGTGCATAAAAAAAGTCAAAGTGTTGAAACAAGTAACCTCGGTAATTTTAAGATTTGGATCAGGTGAGATGACAGTCCTGGCAGTATATTCTACACGTTTTCCAGATAAGTTCCCACGGAATCGCCCCTGTTTCCCTTTGAGACGCTGGATGAACCTCGTAACGGTTTTGAGGACTGCATACTTAAGGGGACACCACGGACATCACTATTGATATACTGAGCAACCTCAACTTGGAGTAATTCCCAAGCAGCCTGAACAAGTCCAAGTATATGGTAATAAAGATTGGCGCATAATAGATAGTCCTCAGAAACTACGATAGGAAAGTATGTCAAATTGTATTCATTAACAGTATTGTCAATAAAAAACAATGCCACAAGTATCTAGTAAAACTACAAACAATGTAGGTCGCTAAAATGTACCAAACATTTAGATGTGGGACTCGTGCAATGTAAGTCTTGCCGAAGGGAAGTATTTGCTTGAATAATTGTATTTAGTTTGGAAGTGATATCATCTTCGTTACTGCAGAAAAAGCACATAGATATAAACAAGTCACTATCAAAGTCAGGTGAAAAAAATCAAGACCAATTATAGTAACAACACAGCAGTAGACTTAAAATGTGCCACTTAAATAAACCCAACCTATTTTTTCCTCCATCAACAAAAGCAGAAGGGCGGATTGCAATAGGCGGCACTAAAATGTCTGTGATAATGAGTTTCTCAGGTCTATCACTGAGGTATAGCAGGTCACAGTCCTGCAGCAGAAAGAACATGAGATTAACAAGAAGAAAAGGTGCAAGAAATAGAGAATCGAGCTAATGAATCGTGTGACATTTCTTTCTTTGGCATTTGATTTTGCAACCTAAAACCATCATCAGTAGAAGAGCATACCTGATCAAGTATTCTTCTAAACAGACCAAGTACTCTAACAGGGTTGAGAACATAAACAACTGTAAAGGATGTCCTGGAGTCTTTTGTCTTAGAAATTGCTGCCTCGCATTCCTCACTCACCCCATCCATAAGTTTTGAGCGATCGTGAACAATACCCATAACAGTTCCTGATTTTTTCACCACACCTGCGGTACAGATTTCAAGCAAGAAAATCTTCAAAATAATCACCACTGCTACTTCCATGTGACCTTAATCATGTTTCAGACTATCAAACTTTATGTACTGTTCAGATGTTTACAACATTTTACAAGTTTCGCGGTTTTGTTATTAAGTAACAGAAAAGTTCAGCCAAAGAAAAGCTCACAAACAGTTAGGATAGGATAGTAAAATGCAATATGTCTAACTCTAAAATAAATAGATTATGATAGATTGACGGCAAACCATTAATGTATCCACATCGGCTGCATTTTTTAGGTTTACACTTATTTAGTATTGCCTTAGCTAGGCCAGTCTTCTGCAGAGCCTCCAATTTGGGATTTCTCATCTTCTTTAAGTAACTTATACGATCTCTCTCCGACAGAAGTATTCGAGCGCATGACTGGTAAAAAATTACAATAAAATCATTCTCATAAGAATACCGATAATGATAACGCGTGACTGAACCAATCAGTAACTAATATATAAGAAAATAGAATTGCTCCTTATCTACTATAACTAAACCGCCTTACAGGTTCAAAAACAAACTAGGAACACACTACTGGAAATTTGATTACCTTAAATATGCACTTGAGAACATTAAGAAGAGCGTTGATAAGGTTCAAACAACAAACTAGGAACACACTACTAGAAATTTGATTACCTTACATACGCACTTGAGAACGTTAAGAATAGCGTTGAAGTATCCAACATTGAAAACAGGAAGGATGAGATGAAAGTATCCGTAATGTCCTGGACAATCTGTAAGGCTCCCATGGCATGTTGCACAGGTAATGAACTTGTTTGCAGGACCTGTAAAACCCATAAGTATTTCATTTACATTTACATACTCATAATAGAAATTTTTCAAAATCAGTAAATTAGAATATGATTAGTAAAACATACCATACGAGAATCGAGCAAAGCGTTTTTCTTTGGCTTTCTGTCTTGATCATAGAAACCACTATTGAACACTTGAAGTTCAGAAGCTTTCATAATTTCAGTACCAGACATCATCGAAAACTGTATACTTTTGCTGCAAATTCGAGGATTGGAAATTTTATATTTCATGTTCAATTGAATCAAACATTTTAGTGATTTATAGACTTGGAAAATTTACTTACATTTTTCTAGGTCCAACATCTTCTGCATAAGGTTGTTTAGTGAATTGGATTTCGGTGTCTGTCTGTGTGAAAGACGCCATTGATAGTGATGGCCCTGAGCAGCAAAACTAAAATAACCCTAATCGTTTCCGACAGGGAAATATATTATGAAATACTGTACTAATAAAGAGGTGAGAAGAAAGCAAACCAAACTTCTTTTGAATCCAACAACTAGCGAAGGTGAGCTCTTGTTGACACGCGAAAAGTCACGCAAAAAGAACAGTCAAAATTAGTCAACCTTCAATTCCCACTCTTTTTGTTTTATTCTACATCTTCTAATCTTTTCTTACAGGGGTTAGTCCGAAGGGGTGAGTTGGGAGAGTTTAATGTATTTTGGATCTGGATTTTGAGAGTGCAATAAGGGTAGTCATATGAGATTTCAAAGGGATTCGTGGGGAGTTCCAAATCCATCGTTAGTCCATAAGGATTTTTGAAAGTCTCTCAAGATCTTTTGTTATTAAATTAGAGACTTTTTTTAAGATATTTAAATACTCCAAAACTCCATGTTATTGTATTAACAGGGGTAGTCAAACAAGATTTCTATGACTTTCATAGATTTTTTAATTTGAGTGACTCCAAGAGATTCTATCGAAAATCTAGAGATTTCTATTGATACTCGAGAATTTTTGCAGGCTTTGTGACTTGTAGAGACAAAAAATGAGATTTACATGGACAAAAAAATGAGACTTGTAGAAAGCTTATGTGATTTGTAGAGAAAATTGTATATTATCCCATGATTAATTCCAAAATTGCCGATTTTTTTATTATTCACATTACAATAATAATAAAAGTACCATGACTACCTAATAAATATGTGTCCATTGTCAAAATAAATCTCACTCGTTGTCCTATGCCAAATTCTCATTCACTTTATTCCACTGTCCCACATTTCATTTTCTATGCTATCTCACCATTAATTTTCTATCTGAGTTTTCCAACAACTTAAAATCCGAAAGAAAAAAATCATTAATTCTAAAAAAATTAATTTAAAATTGATATACATCACAAAGACTCCTTTTTTAGCTTCGGGGTCTATTTCTTAGTTCAAGATCCTCTTACTAACTGGAATCAAAGAATTAGTAGACCTCTTCCGCCCAAAATGGGAATGGGCCGGGTTATGAACTTATAACTGATGATGGAGTTGATTCCATGATTGCCGATTTTAAAATATATATTCTCCAATTTAAAAATCACTTTATTCCATATTTTGTCTTAATTACCCTTTCCAAATGACCCTTAAGTGTATTATCGCACAAAGGAGAGAGAAAATGGTTCGCTCCAAAACCAAAAATCTCCAAATTTTCAAGTCTCGAATATCTCTTGAGGAGAGATTTCTATCATGCCTATTTTCAAGAAAAAGTCTCTCCAAATCTCTGAAAACAACAAATCAATGACTTCCAATTCTCCTTCGAATAACGAAGTGTTGGAGTGACTCTTATAAAATCTAATCCAATAACATGGAGTTTGGTGAATTTAAATGACTTGAAAAAAAGTCTCTAACCAATGACAAGAGACATTAAGAGACTCTCAAAAGTCTCGTGGACTAACAATAGATTTGTGGATTCCCTTAAGTCATTCAAAATCTCATTTGATTCTAACCCCCCTAAGAATTTGAAGAATCACTTCTAACACCCCGTTATTCGAATAAGAATTGAAAGTCATTGACTTGTTGTTTTTAGAGATTTGGAGACTTTTTATGAAAATAGGCATGGTTGAAATCTCTCCTCAAGAGGTGATATTTTGGGAGACTTGAAATTTGAAAAAAAAACTTGGTAAACATGAGAGTCAAGATAAGCAATGCTTATCTATTAACCACGGGAATATGGGGGATTAATTGACCCAATTATCATTTTTTTTTTATCATGGATATCCAACTAACAAGTTTCCATCACATTTGCATGCTTATCCAACCTAAGTTGTCATCTGGATTATCCAACCTAGTTATCATCGAGAATCTTTAGGAAGCATGGCTACCAAGCCGTAATCACCGCCGCATCAATGTTTCTAATCGCTCAACCTTTTTATTCGAGATGTTTGATATGAAGAAGGAAAATATGCTTTTCCTCCTAAGGCATTAAAATCGATCATACCGCTTCGTTCGCTCAGGTTTTGTGGTCTACGGCAATTGTATTTTGTCGAGTTCTTCTTTCAGGTTTATCTGCTTGGTCCAATGGAGTTTGAACTTTACTGCTAGGTATGCTTATCCATGCTTATTAATGGAATCATTTGTTTCAAATGGATGAATAAATAATAATGGATCCAAATGGAGTCCGTCTCTACGAGAGAATGTCGTGAATGATGAGTATATTCCACCATGCAACAAATGATTTGGTAGATGTGAAGAGATATATTCAAATCTTTTTTTTTTTTTTTTTTTTAAAGATTAAAGAGATAATTGATATCGAGTTACGATTATGATATGCAAGATTAGTTAATGCACATAGATTATTTTTGTTCCATATAATGATAAGATCTAACCTATACACAACAATTACAAAAATTCTCATGTAAAATATTTTATTGAATGTTTAGTTTCCTTTCAATACGTATGATGTTTCATCTATAAATAGATGTATCATCTCAAAGTAAAACATGCTAGTCAATTGTTCTTCCGGGTATTCCATGCTTGTTCTTATTAGTTGATTGTTACTCTTATTTTTTATTTTATTTTCTGGATCGTTGGATTATTGCTCTCTTAGTCTTTGAATTATGTTGATGTTTATTATTCATAAGTTTTGTTTTAGGAGAACTCTAGAAACTGAAAACCTAACCCGACACTTTCACGTGTCTTAGTTGCAAACTAGAGTCGATTCTCCTTTAACCTAGTTTTTTTCCAAAACCATTATAGGTTAACGATTTGAATACTTCATTTGGGATTCATAAGACGAGATCCAACTATTTTCTCTATAGTTATGTATTTTGATTTTTCTTATTTTATCGTGTTAAGTACTATCTTCTCTAAGATTTTCTCGAGATTTATCTCCGCAGTAAGATATAAAACTAATCACAACGGTTCTTCGTCTTACTTTTGTGACTCCACAATAATTTTTTCCATTAATCATTTGGTTTGTGAGGTGATTGATATTTCAGGCGCTGCTCTTCAGAGAGTATAAGACTGGATTTGGTTCATGTTCACGTGGTTTATCAAAAAGACGAAACAAAAACGAATAAAGAATGACATATCTGTGGGAGACATATTTGTTTATAAGTCTTCGACTTTGGGTCGTAGCAACTCTTAGTTGTGGGTGCGAGAGTCCCGCTGGGATTCAAGAGGTGTAAGGAACGCGACTGTACCTTAATGGGTGTGAGACTTGGTTAGCGCTCAACTACATTTTAGTCCGGGGTTAACTTGTAATAAGCTAGAGTCGGTAGCGGCATATGCGTGGTGTTCAAAGTGGGCTAGGTGATAGGTGTAGAATACAATCGTATTTCTATCTAGAGTTTATGCTTTCTTTGCTATTTTTCATGTGAATTATGTATCTTATGTTTGCTTTTGAGTTTTATAGGTGTTTTGGAGTCATTTGAGTAAAAGGAAGCGGAACTCGTCTAAATCCGGTGGTTTATTCTCAATCATCTTAAAGAGAACGAAAAGACGAAGCCAATGGCGAAAGAGGAGTCGATCCAGGCATTGTACGAAGAATGCTGGAAGCATACGAAGCAAGCGAAGTTGTCGAAAACTAGAGAACTGCAGAGGTTGTTATAGGCACCCAATCAATTTACTAAAGGGCCACTTACTTCTACTTTACTTCCTATAACTACGAGAATTAGGTCGTGTGTCTCACTTCTAAATCGGTTCGGTCTGTTCTTTTCTCTACCGCTGCACCAAGGAGAAAGTGCCGGCTAGCCATGGTCCCTTACAAGGTTCAAGAGAGCATTTCGAGAGCAATACAATGAATGACCGAGTTCGATGGTTTTGGGGAAGTTTACGTTGAGAAACGCGAGGAAAGAAGGATGAGCTCCGCTGCAAAGATGATTGACGAGGATTCTACGAATTAAGGAAGGTGTAGAAAGATGGGTTTTGTATGGAATTCAAGTCAACAAAGAATGAACTTGAGATCGAAATTTGGAAGAGAAGTTAATGTTGCTGCCATTAAAGAAATGAATGAAGGAGAAATTAAAGAGAGGTGTTTGAGGCGTGAGTGATTAAAATGTTATGGCTTGTGTATGAGGAACGATTGCAATGCGAGGGAAGGAGATAGAATGATCTCGAAATCAGTGTTCATCTCTGAAGCATCAACAAAAACGCACACTAGGTGTTTGATAAAGTTCTGAACGACCCGGTTCTGATTGTCGGGTCTTGCTATGGCTAAATCATGGGAGAAATTCAAAGTAGGTTGAGATGTTTTCCACTGGCTAAGAATAGCAACATGGTGCGATTCGAATTGGGTTACGAGAAGTTAGGTTGTGGAGAATTTATGAGCTAACGGAACGGGGAAGGAAGCACTAGGTTTTTGAGCTATGCGATGATTGAGTGGTGGTGCTAGAGAGTGAGAGCGCGAGCGGAATACAAAGGAAATAGTGGCGATGGATCGAGCTTGAGTTGGATACGAAGATATGAACTCGAAGCCATATGTGAATTACGTGACTAGTTATTGAAATTGCGGGGTGTTGGCGCGAGCCCGATGAAGCAATGGCTCAATTTGCGGTGCGAGTACATGAGATGGTGGCGATGCGGAATGGATTACTGGGGGCTGATTACAAGGGAGCAGTTTGGTGGTGTTAGTGGCAATGGCTAATACATGGATTAGAAAGGTGTGAGTAAAGAATCCGGAATTGAGTAAATGGGTTGCGTGGTTGAGATTGCTTGTTTGAAGCAATCGAGATTAATGGGAAGATGGAACTCGAGCTGTGAAGTTTTCGATGATGGCCAGGATGGTGATTGCGGTTCGGAGTGGCGTCATGGTTTGTAGCTTGCGAGTTAGCGTGAAGGCATTAGTCTTCACGATTATGAGCGGAGCAAGTGATGGTGCGATGGCTAGTTTGGAGAGAGAAGTGAGAATGCGGCCACACAGAGTTGCATGTGGCTTGAACCGAGTGGGTGCAGCAGTTGTGGTGAAGGTTGCGTAGGCAAGAATGGAGTTCACGACGGAGTAACGGCCAGCGAGAATGGCTCGGGTAGTGAAAGAAGCCGAAATGAGTTGGTGGTTTCTATGGAATTGAGAGATTAAGCTGTGTATTGTTGTTGGTTCAAGCTAGACTAAATGGCAAAAGTGAGGTGAAGAAATAGTTGGCATTTGCAAACGGTTAGAAAAGTGAAATGGTGGTTTTGTCGATGGGCATAGTTAGCTTGAGTTGAGATGGCAGCGCGGAGTGTGTTGCTTTTGAGCTAAAATGCAAGGCTGAGAGGGTGCTAAATGGGATACTGAATTGGAGTGAATGGCTTGAGCTTGAATGGCAGTGAAGAGGTTGCGATAAAGGGTGTTGGGTAGAAAGCAGAATGTGCAACATTCTTTGAGAAAGTGTGCAAAACAAAGCTAGATTGGTGCACCGGTGAGCATAGCCGGGATGTCGGATTGCGGAAGTTAAAGTGTGAATCGTAAATGTTTCATTGAATCGTGAAAGGGGTATGAGTCGAATGGAAGAGTTGGCGACCGGAAATATAAGCTACATGACACGCTTTTAGGCGCGTTTCGCAAGAAACGAGGAATTAGCTAAAATGGTTTTTGTGAATGTGTGGACTTTATGACAGATTGAACTGCGGAAGTGTAGAATCACACGGTGATAGTACGATGACAAAGGCGGCCGAGAGATAATTTCCCGTGGCACGGATTCCGCGGCGGTGGCCGGATTCCGGCGATGACACCATCAATCCGGCGACATTTTTGGACCCCGGAAATTCCAGAGACTTATTTTCACACATGGGCTTGGTGGACGAATTTGAGACGGGTTTGGAGAAGACTTGACCTACTTTTGGGTATCCTTTTGGGAGAGGCATATAAATAGAACTTTTTCTCTAAACCTAGAGATATCTCCATGAGGGAGACTACTACTCTTGTGCTAGGGTTTCATGATAGGTTTTCTCTTTATTCTTGCTATGAACTCCTATGCCATGAGTAACTAAGTTTTTATTATTGGTTGAAGATGTAGTTGGATTTTGCAACCAAGTTATGATTTTTATGAATTAGTTTTCTCTCAATATTATCGTTTGATTTCTACGGGTTATAATAATTGCATGATTGAAGTATTGCAATATGATTGAATGTTCGTTTAGTCGAGTCTAGAATTGATTGAACTCACATCTATATCTATAGCTATTTTAGGGTTTTTCATCAAGCGATAACCTTGAATACGAGTAGCATGATATGATTCTAGGTTTTAGTGATACATCCTCGTAGTCATATGTAGAAATTGACCTTTGTTCGAATTGTTTTATGCAATGTATTACAATTGCATTGATTAGCCTATTTAAAAAACTTAATGCTCATAGGAATTGAACTTGATTAGCGCAAGGCGTTAGGTTATTCTTTAGGTAGATTTCACATACGCAGCTCTAATGTGTGTGTTGATAACTTAAGAAATTTTGGAGTATTCTTGCGATAAGGTATTCTATGGCTTTTGATGATAGCGAGATTAAATACGAATTCTATTCATATATTCATAAACTTGTTTACAATTGAAGATGAAACCTTTATCCAATATTTTCACATCCTTGATTTGCGTTTACTTTGTTTGCTTTGCTTTATTTATTAGTTTAAATCGAGAAAATCCTCGGTGTTTTATATAGGAAACCATAACAATTTGACAACCAAGACCTCTCGTAGGAACAATCCTTTCTTGCCCTTGCTTCATTATATATTTTGAGTAGTAAGAAATTGTAATTATATTTGTGTCGGCTGACAACCGGTCAATAACAACTATATAACATCCTCTAAGAATGTTTCAATGATTGAAATTAGAATTTAGATTATATAACCATGGAAGGATATAAACATTGTGTGGTAACACATATGTGTGTAAGTCTTTATTCCTTGAACCAAAGTATGCGTACTTTGCTGCTCAGGAAAACCGGAATTAAGTCCGCGTACCAAGTCCGCATACTGTCGAAAGTTCTCATCCCGAGAAATTCTCTTGCCGGAGTTTGTTAACTAAAAACAAACTTATTAACGTACCCATAAGTCGCGTACCAGTCCGCGTACTTAAGTTGGTTATTTTCTAAAAACGATTATTTGTGAACTTAAACTTATATAAACTAAGGAATGCATAATTGCAAATCGTGGCTATAAAGTTCATGAATCGATTCGAGTGAATCAAATCGTTTTTGTTTCAATTGTGTCTATTATAAAGATCTAAGCAATTGAACAACTCTCTAACTAGTTCATTTGAGTCATTTGAACTAGTTATGGTAAGAATAATATGGTTGATATGAAAGTGCTCATATGGCTAACCATTTGGTTAACTACTGTTGAACCAACTAAAGGTACATGTTTGGGTACGGTTACACAAACCTAAAAATGTGTATTTCATTTTGTGTGTAACAAGCTAAGTTTCTATCTAACAGTTGAAAGATATTAGCTTGAATCTAATCGAGGTTTTCATCTAACGGTGAATATTGAATGCTTTGTTACCAATGTAACTTAGATTGCAAACTTTGATTTGAAAGACTATAGAAAGGAGAACTCCCAGCAACCTGGGAAACTGATCACACCTCCTGTGTGATACTAGTTGTGTAAGCTAGAGTCCATTCTCCTTTAACCTTAAGTTTCTAGAGACCCCGTAGGTTAACGACTTGAAGACTTCATTGGGATTGTGGCTTGGACCGATACTATTTTCTCATAGTTGTGTGTTCGATCTTCTTTTCTATCATACTAAGTACAATCGTAAATATTGGCTTGAGATTGATTTCTCCGATAGGCAAGATATAAAGAAGTCACAAACATCTTAGATCTCATCGTTTGTGATTCCGCAATATCTTCTTTCGCTAGTCGATTAAGATTATTGTGAGGTGATTGATAATACTAGGTGTTCTTCGGGAATATAAGTAGGGTTATCAATTGGTTCTATTCACCTTGATTTATCAAAAGACGAAACAAAACTCGTAGGGTATTTGTGGAGACAGATTTATCTATTACGGTAGACTTTTGCGTGTGATACATATTTGTTTATTAAAGTCTTAGACTTTGGGTCGTATAACTCTTAGTTGTGGGTGAGATCGGCTAAAGGGAATCAAGTGCGTAGTATCCTTCCTCGGGGATCGGAGACGAAGGACGCAATTGTACCTTGGATCAATGTGAGATTGATTGGGGTTCAACTACAGTCCGGATAGAAGTTAGTTTGTAGTAGGCTAGTGTACTCAGAGCGGCTTAATACGGTATGTGTTCAATCTGGACTAGGTCCTGGTTTTTTGCATTGCGGTTTCCTCGTTAACAAAACTTCAGTATCGTGTTATTTCTTTTCGCATTATATTTTGTTATATAATTGAAATATCACAGGTTGTGCGTTGAATCGATCAATTGGGAAATCCAACCTTTGGTTGTTGATTGAAATTGATTGATATTTGAACATTGGTCTTTGGTATCGTTCAAATGATTTCTCTTGTATTCAATTAGACTCGCAGATTTCCATTTGCTTGAGTAAGTATTGAATCTAAAAAGAGATATAACTCTTTGATATACTTTTATTAAGATTGAGTCTGATTTGTCTAGTTGATTCTCTTAAAAGTATATTGGAGTTAGTCCATACTGATTGCTAACCGAAATATTGGGTGTGGTTGTTGTACCCCAGCTTTTTTTCAAAGAAGAGATTTCGCCTAATTAGGTTAATTTCCTCTCCGAATAGACGGCTCCACTAAGAACAATACAACAAGGTAGTTTTTGTCGGCTACGAGGATTAGTTTGCTTGAAATGCAAACTTCAATATTTATAGACCAAGGAAGTTTAGACACAAAGGAATTTCCAAACCGAAAAATATTCTCAAGATATGCAATATATTTCCAAATTCGGTTCCATAATTCCGGAAATGCTTTGTCCAAATATTGGCCCGAAATCTCGGTAGAAAATCTCCAATTAGTAAATGCACATTACTAATTTTTATTTTCTAAAGATATGCATTTTAATTCTTTGAAATTAAAGGCATATAAAACTAAAAACCTTAATTTAAAGATTCTCAATTTATTTCGATCCAAGGGATTCTCCTTTAGCTATTAAGGAATATCTTTGAACAATAAAAGATAAGCGTTCTTTGCACATGTTCAAAGTGTGTCGACATCTTTACTTTGTAAATCCTTTTCATATTTACAATCTTGGGCAGATTTGCCACGCTTCCAAAACGAGTTTAGAATTGGTTCATCGACTTCCAAGAAATATGTGATTTATTATCCTATCAAATCACCAAACATGGGTTTCACGATTCTGCAAAACAAGTTTCGGTTCTACCTCCATGTGGATACTAGAATTAGTCACGCTAGTTAACAAAACTTGGTTGTTAGGTACTAGGATCGGTTCCCACATATATATGGTATCTAACTTGTATTTGTTGCACATGTTCATAGGATCGGTTCCCCGATTACTAAAACGTGTAGCACCTCTTACAAGGATCGATTCCCCTTTTTGTGATCGGTTGCACCTCTTACTAGGATCGGTTCCCCAATGTCTAGAGTTGGTCATACCAATTAAAACAAATCGATCATATCATCTCGGGTGATTACTTAAGATCGGTTCACTAATAAAAGTCATACCAATACAAAAGTCAAGCCTTGTGAATAGATTTACCAAGATGTCGATGGTGGTTTTAGTTCGGGGCTAAAGTTGTAGATTTCCGCATTTAATATCTTGTCACTCTGCAAAGAGATAAAGTCATGTAATAGTGATAAGTGTTCAACCTCTTCACTAGCGCATTTATTGAGCAATTCAATATATTCACTTGAATTTGAGAGAATGGTGCATGTATGCAAACAATCCCAGATGTTCTGTAAATTTCGGCGCCCTGCCTATATTATTCATTAATTTAAGACTCACTGAATACTTTTCGTGCTATGTTCCCCAGGTTGAACCCTTAATATTGATATGACATGACAATTAATGTTCACTTTCCAGCGAGTAGCATGAATTTCCCCCAAGTATCAGGGTTAAGGTCTTTGCATAAAAAGAACTCAACGGAAAGCATCTTTGTTCTCCGGTAATAAATTTAAAGAACTCATGTAGAGTTCAATCAATTTGTGATAACTCACGAAAATATCTAGCAATTAATTTGAAAGATTAGGGTTTTGCGCCGGCAAAGTATGTCGGACCTTCTTTGGTCGAGACTAAACCTAGGCAAGCTAGGCAATTGATCCGCCATGGATTAGTAGGTTCAAAATCCTACCCAAAATCCAGAAAACAAGGAATAAAAAAGAGGAGCCACGGAAAAAAGGAGCACCGGCCAAAGGGAGGTGGCGTGCCATTTGCCAATGGCCACGCCCATCCGCTTGACGAGCCCTCTTCTTTCCCATCGACCAATCAGGTCGCTCTAAATGCGCCACACACATTTAGAATGAGGCCGGCCCCATGCTGCTTGCTGGTAGGCCCGAAGATGTGTTTATAATTACGGCCTACGGTGATACCGCAAGTGCACGGTGTCGTGATGTAGCACTGGGCACGTACGGGTCGAACCACAGAGACTTGTGGTGCCCTTATGTGATCTAAGGCTGCTTAGCGACTTCAAGTGGTGGTAACAAAGTGACGGAAGATATGTTGTCTTGGAAATACGGCTAATGTTGAGCTAAGTGAACCTAAACTAAGGTATAAACAATGATAAAGGATGCTTGGGTCTTCATTCCACCACTTGGTTTCCTAGTATATGTTCAACTAGATTGAGTTTTCTTGTTCCTATAGTAGACAAGTGAGGTGTGTCAATTCCATCACCTAGCTAAGGAGTTTCTCCTTGTGATACTCCAATACCAAGTGAAAGTTACTTAACTCGAGAGTACTTTGGTTGTCTAATTAAGCACAACCAATCAAGGGAATTAATCAATTTAGGGCCTAAGGGTTGTTGCAATACAACAACACAGTTGTAGTCTAACTACAAATGGATCTATTTAAAGTATCCATTGTGAGAGTAAAGTGTTGAGTATTAAGATTGAAGTTATCTTTAAATTTAAGCACTCAAGACAACAGTTCATGAATTGAATTCATACATGGAATTAGGGTTTCATGAAACCCTAGCAACTAAATTACAACTGAAAGATACAGAAATTAAATCTAATTGACAGCACTGGCTAATCCAGGCGTGTCTCAAACACCCACAACTCTTTCTCTTTTATACATGCAACTCCAACAATACCAAACCCTAATACTTTAATTCAAAAATCGAAACAAATCAAAAGAAAGCAAACCCATACTCGATTCTTTGTTCCTCTTCTGTCACATCGTCCCTGGTAGTTTGCTTGTGATGTTGGTGGAAACTCTAGCTTCTAGTTATCTATAAATTAGCTTCTAGAGTTGGTAGAAGCTAAGAAATAGATAACTCAAGGTCAGAGCGAGGGTGCAGGAAGGTGCGTGGTTGTGGTGTCGAGGACGAGATGGTGGAGAGATGGTTGTGGCAGGGGGAAGGAGATGGCGGAAGAGTGGGTTTTGTAAAGTTGCGAGGAGGAGAAGAAGAAAGAGAAAGTGAGGAGAAGAGAATGGGTTGGTCGATGGGGGTGTATAGGGTTAGGTATTTTTGGTGTGAGGCGGTACGGCGAAAGTTGATGAGAATGCCTCGGCGAGCGTGGGATGAAAAGGGATGGAAATACGAACGGCTGAGGATGGTAAGCGGTTTTGAGCGATGCGGTGTTGCACGGAGCATCAAGAGATGATGTATAGTGATGGAGCGACCGTTTGGATGTAGCCGGGGAGATCTCGATGGCTCGAAGTGAGCGGGCTCGGATCCGGGTCATGGGTAGCTCTAGCCCCAAGTCTTCCTTGTTGGGTTGCAAGCGATTTCGCGCGGGCTTTGGCTGCTCTGCTCCATAGATGTTTGACTCCAATTCTTCGCTCTTTTGGCTCCTCGTTTCTCCGGACTTTATTTATTACCTAAAAACACAAAATTAATTAATACAAATATTTATTCTTGAAAACAAAGAAAACACAGAATATGGGATAATATCGATTCTAAGCGCAAAGATGAGTAAAATGCCAATAAAAAGGTGTATAAATATGCACTATTTGGCACTCATCAAATACCCCCAAACCTGAATTTTACTTGTCCTCAAGTGAAAAAAAATGAAGAAATCCTAACTATACCTGTCGCTGGTCTCTCGAATGCATTTAGCGTATGCACTAAGCCTTTAAACCGCTAGGTGTCCCTAGTGGACGAGTTGTAGTCTCGTGAGGGTTTACTGAGAGGTGTACCCACAAAACCTTCTCCAACTTCAGAGTGTAAAAGAGTCTCAAGCATCCAAGAAGCTATGAGGACATAGAGTTTCTGCATGCTAGTCAGAAGTTAGAACTATCGAAGAACGCATTCTCATCCTTAAGTGTTGAGCGAGAAGTAACCATACCATATGAAAGAATTCGGATTCGATTGTGATCATAAGTCTCAACTTCTGCCTCACCATTAGGGTTTTATGATAATTGCACTCAAAAAGATCGCTTTTTTAGTCTCTCATGTGTGCGGGCGGGAGTAAAGAGAGAAATCCTGCACACGTTGTAGGTAAGAAGGATAACCTTCCGAAATAAAATCGGAGACTCCACAAAAGTGTGGACAAAAGAATCTTTTTCGATGATCTCTAAGAAAGGAAATCAACCATTAGCAAGGGTGGGAGTACTCACTCACTTCTCACCCGATCGTGCAATTAATATCACTCTCTCATAAGAAACCATAGAAACGTCTTCAATCTTCGGTCTTCGGTCTTCAATTGTTGATGATTTAACTTCTAAACTTCACAAAACTTGACAATTTTTTAACTTTTCTACTCAAATTTCTTGTTGTTTGGATTTTTCTTTTTAAATTCTTCTTTACCATGGTGGTAGCAAAAAATAAACTATAATATTTTTGATTTTTTTGATTTTTTTTTTTTTTTTTTTTTTTTTTTGATTACATTAAAAAGTGAAAATAAAAATACAAATAATGAAACAACTAACTCCATGGACAAAGGACTTTATCACTCAATTTTTCACAACTTGTATTGTCTTGATTTTATAAATTTTATTAATTCTCATCATATTTTCTTTTCTTTGTTGCACATAAACCTTGGACTATATCAATTTTTCTTTCCATATTCTGATTCTGCTCCGGTTGCTGATGATGATGTGTTTCTATGGGTCTTGCTGATTGAGAGAGAGAGTGATGCTAACTACAAATCGGTATTTAGAAGGAGTTTTCTTCTTTAGACGTCACCCTCATGATTGACAAAAACTAGCACTCAAGAGATCAAAAGTAGTGCTGAAAATGGTGCGAAGTTGGGTAGCTCACCATTCCTACCAGGAATTTACGTACGGTGACACACACTCTAACAGCTTTTCTAGAAAGTTGCAAAAAATTGAAGGTTGGTGCCTCACTTGATGTAAAATGGGTAGTCTCACACTGTGGGTGATCACAATTCTACTACCGAATATCTAAACAAAGACACCTAATTCGCCCTCCGGTATGGTTAAATCCAACTTTAACGCTCTAATCAACTAAGGAACCCGATTGCGTTTTCGGTACTTCCAAGTTTGTTATTTCGGTCGAGAATCTCTATGTAAACATAGCTAAAAGCATGCTAGTGACTCTAAAATCTCTAAAAGTTGGAGGTTTTTACAAAAAGAGTTTTTGAATTTTTTTTTTTTTTTTTTTTTTTTTTTTGAAAATAAAAGGTAAAATAAAAGACTAAAAACTCTAAATGCAAAATGCACCCCCAAACCTAAATCAAACATTGTCCTCAATGTGTCACAGATAGGAAAAATTTAAACAGTCACATACCATGAGAACTATCTTTGAAAAGATAAAAGGGAAGAGATTAGGAATGTCGGCGGAGCAAGGTTGAGCTTCATTCGTCAAGGCTAGAATCCAATATTCTCAACGGAGATCATATCGGATTAGCATAATATATGTGCAAGAAGACTCAACCGAATCAAGAAAAGAAAATTTAACAAGTCCTACTGGATATATACAATGAAAATTCACCATAAACCAACAGTCTAAAGAGTTGAGGATCAACCCAAAAGACGATATGTACACACATTAACAGCCTTACACAAATATAATATGAGAGTGCAAGTAAGACTGTAGATGTGAAGGAGTTTCCCCCAAACCTAAACTTGTGAACAGGGGTGTTTGTGAGAACAAAATCTTGCAATTTTAAAGGTACATCATGCAAAAGGTCTAACTCAAAATGAGTTTTGCTAATTATGAGCGGACATACACATTCCAACTGTGGCTCCTTAAGAGTGTTATACTTTGATGCAAAATAGTCCAAGAGGACTTGGGAAGCACAAAGCTCTAGGCCTAAGTTAGGCATTTTCAGAAAAGTTGGTTTTGCAATTTTGTGACAAACTACACCTAGGTTGGGTGAAGGAGTTTCAATTTGTGACTCAGGAGAGAGGTTAGGTACATCTAGGTTGTTTTCATTTTTAAAATCATTTGTACCATCACACATTTTCCTAAAGTCAAAAGAGGGTAAATCATGTTCACTTTCACAGGATAATTGCACAAGTTCCACATCAATATCACATGCATGAATATCAGAAGAAGCATCATTCATAGGGTTCACGGAGAGACACTTAATGTCTCTGAACCTAAAAATTCTATTACATTTTCAAAATACACATGCTCTTCATATTCATCATCATCATCATCATAGCACAAATGCATTTCCCTAACATTCATTTCATCTCGAAGTTCCTCCTTTCCTCATTTAGTGCATCACGATTTGACTCAATTTGAGTTCTAAGCTCGCAAACCTTTGGTCGGTTGACTTTTGATATTGCTCAAGGTTTTGCTCAAGGTTTTGACTAAATTCAAGAAGTTCATTATGTTGTTCAATGAAAGGAGAGTTTTCACTAGTGGGTATGCATTCCTCATATGGATATTCATTGTATGGTTGTGCATGAGGTTCACTAGAGAAGGGAAATTCAGACATGTTGCTATATGGATGGTCATGCATTGCATTCATTTCAAGCCTAGCATTTTGCTCCATGAGTGTTTCCATTATTGATTGCAAACTAGGAGTTGGGGAAGTATAAAATTGTTCATCTCCCCACTGTGGTGAATGATGCATGTGTGTAGGTTGATTATGGTCCCAATAGTCACTTCTTGGATTATCATGGTTTTCCCTAGACTGCCTAAAATCATGCAAAATATAACAGTACTCAGCAGGATGGTCTAAGCCACCACATAAGGTGCAAGCATGCATTTCATATTGCCTAGGGGGATTAGATTTGACAGATCGCTCATGTGATTGCCTTTCTAAGCCAGATAGTCGAGCTTCTAATTGATCTAGAAGTGATGACTGGGTATGAGGAGAGTGTTCATTCTCAACCTGTGATGGATGATACATGTGCTCATAGTGATTAGGATATGTGATGTCAGGGCCCTGAGAAGGCGCATAAAATTCCCTAAAATCACTATGGTATGTGGGGGGTTCATCCTGTGAAGCGTGCCCGTAAGCACGCTCTCTAAGGGATTTGTTTGAATCCCCAGATGCGGACCAAAATCCTGACATGGTCTAGCTCTCAAATTGAACTCAAAGCCCAGTGAAGTGGACTAAGTTTGGTTTATTGGGTTTTTGGTTTGTTGGGTTTCATTTGGTTTGTGTGGGAAAGTTTGGTTTATGTGGGAAGCCCAGGTTGCTGTGGGCTCAAGTGAGATTTGGTTTGTTTGGGATTTGTTGTTTGAAGCCCAAGATTTGTGAAAACAGCACAGCCCAGGTTTGTGTAAAGCCTAGTGGAACTGTGGGCTCGGTTTTGTTTAGGCCGAAAGAGTGTGGCTTATGTGGTTGTGCAAAGCCTAGTGGACAGTGGGCTCAGCTTAGGCAGAAGCGGCCCAGATTATAATGTTAGCCCAGTTCACCATTTGGTTGGTTGTGGGTTAGCCCAGTTGAAAGTGTAGGTTGGGTTGAGTTGGGCTCAGCTGGTGTAAGTCCAGCTCCAGGGTGTGTAGAGTGGGCTTGGTTGTGTGTAGACCCAAATTATGAAAAATGAAAATCGATTCAACTCGGTGAATCGCTAAGGTCGGATTGACTCAGCGATTTAGGGAGTCAACTCAACTCGGCCGGTTCAACTCGGTGAACAGTACCAGTTCACTCACTCAGCTCTCCACCTCGACTGATCTCACTCAAAGCCTCGGCAATTTCGGCTCAAATCTTTGTGATTTTTAGGTTTTCAATGGAGTTTCAAACAAATGTGCAAAGCACAATATCCGAGCATGCACGGGGTTATACGGGTGGTAGACCAAGGGCTAGCCAGGGAGCTCAAGCTTGCATTCAAGGTCTACAAAGCACGGGGCAGATTCACAATCAACGGTCCTAACACTACAGGCGATTCAAGGTCTACAAAGCACGGGGCACCAACCTTGAAGTCTTTGCCTTTTTCTTCCCCTCCTTGTTTGCACAGTAGTGCCACAAGTACTTGCTTCAGCCGCAATGGCTGTATTGTCTTGCCCAAGGAGCAGAAAGCAGATGGAGCTATACCTAGTTTATCATTCTAAGATGGCTTAGCATTCACAGGTTGTCTTACAAGTTTGGCTTAATAAACTTGGGGACTCGCACTAAGCACAAAGTGGACATAATGGCTAAAAGGGGCTGCAACTTAGAGTTTAAGCAAAGTCTAACCTAGCTACGGTTTAAGTGCAGAGATGCAAGCAACATCAACTCGAGCATGCAAAGTTCATTCAGCAAGCAAGTTACATGGCATACATTCAATGACTGGCAAGGCAGATACACAACAGTTGAGTTTAACAATTATGGTACGGATCAAAGCGAGATTATATTCTCAACTCGGATGTGCACTGGGCAGGATTTTTCGAGCATGCACACATGGCGACTTAGCATTCAAAATGGAAATTGCAGGTGGAGTAACCAACCTGTGCAGCCAAGATGGCTGTGCTGCTGCAACTATGCCCAAGATTTCAGGGCAGGTGACTTACTAGGTTCAGCGAAAGTGGATGCTCAGGCCCTGCGCTTTTCCTTGGCCTCTTAGGCTTGCTTAGCGGCTCACCGCTCGGCAAGCACAAAAGAACACAACAAGTTCAGCAAGTACTGCAGCTCAACAAAGAATTTTAGTTTTCCGGGATGTGCAGGTTAAGGCAAAGCTAATGAACAAGGTCACTGGCATAAGCTTGAAAGTCTTTTGGTGAAATGGGATGCGGCAAAGTGTGATAAGCTTGGTTACTTGGACTGTCACAGGGGGATCAAGATTTACCAATAGCACGAATATGCAAAGCAATGATACTAAGATTGACAAGTGGTTTTTTTTTTTTAGAGATTAGAGTGCAAACTATAAAACAAGGTGATTAACCTAAGTTATATTAAAGTACCAGCTATACTACACTAACACAGGGCTAATAGCAATGCAAGGTGAATATATACAGGGAGCGGATGAAAATCAGTAAAGACAAGCACAAAAATCAACAGGGCACGCGCCAAGTCCCCGGCAACGGCGCCAAAAACTTGGTAGGCCCGAAGATGTGTTTATAATTACGGCCTACGGTGATACCGCAAGTGCACGGTGTCGTGATGTAGCACAGGCAACGTACGGGTCGAACCACAGAGACTTGTGGTGCCCTTATGTGATCTAAGGTCATGCTAAACTGACTTCAAGTGGTGGTAACAAAGTGACAGAAGATATGTTGTGCCGATACGGCTAATGTTGAGCTAAGTGAACCTAAACTAAGGTATAAACAATGATAAAAGGATGCTTGGGTCTTCATTCCACCACTTGGTTCCTAGTATATGTTCAACTAGATTGAGTTTTCTTGTTCCTATAGTAGACAAGTGAGGTGTGTCAATTCCATCACCTAGCTAAGGAGTTTCTCCTTGTGATACTCCAATACCAGCTGAAGTTACTAACCCGGAGAGCATTAGTTGTCTAATTAAGCACAACTAGTCAAGGGAATTAGCATTAGGGCCTAAGGGTTGGCTGCAATACAACAACACGGTTGTAGACCTAACTACAATGGATCTATTTAAAGTATCCATTGTGAGAGTAAAAGTGTTGAGTATTAAGATTGAAGTTATCTTTAAATTTAAGCACTCAAGACAACACTGGCAATTGAATTCATACATGGAATTAGGGTTTCATGAAACCCTAGCAAACTAAATTAAAACAGAAAAATAACAGGAATTAAATCTAATTGACAGCACTGGCTAATCCAGGCGTGTCTCAAACACCCACAACTCTTTCTCTTTTATACATGCAACTCCAAAAATACCAAACCCTAATACTTTAATTCAAAATCAAAACAAATCAAAAAAGAAAGCAAACCCATACTCTCTGATTGCTGTTCCTCTTCTTGTCACATCGTCCCGGTAGTTTGCTTGTGATGTTGGTGGAAACTCTAGCTTCTAGTTATCTATAAATTAGCTTCTAGAGTTGGTAGAAGCTAAGAAATAGATAACTCAAGGTAGAGCAGATGGTAAACAGGAAGGTGTTGATGGAGGTGGTGTCGGGCGAGATGGTGGAGGAGATGGTTGTGGAGGGGGAAGGAGATGGCGGAAGAGTGGGTTTTGCAGAGCTTGCAGAGGAGAAGAGAAGAAGAAAGTGAGGAGAAGAGAATGGGTCAGTCGATGGGGTGTATAGGGTTAGGTATTTTGGTGTGAGCGGGGTGCAAATCGAAAGTTGATGAGAATGCCCTCGGCGAGCGTAGGATGGAGCAGATGGAGATCTGAACGGCCGAGGATGGTAGCGGTTTTGATGCGATCTGGTGTTGCACGGAGCATCAAGAGATGATGTATAGTGATGGAGCGACCGTTGGATGTAACGAGGGAGATCTCAATGGCTCGGGGTGAGCGGGCTCGGATCGGGTCTGGGTAGCTCTAGCCCAAGTCTTCCTTGTTGGGTTGCAAGGCGATTTGCGCGCGGGCTTTGGCTATCTGCTCCATAGATACTTGCCTCCGATTCTTCGCTCTTTGGCCCTCGAGTTTCTCAGGACTTTATTTAGTACCTAAAAACACAAAATTAATTAATATAAATATTTATTCTTGAGAACAAAGAAAACACAGAATCTGGGATAATATCTGATTCCTAAGCGCAAAAGATGAGTAAAGTGCCAATAAAAAGGTGTATAAATATGCACTATTTGCACTCATCACTTGCCGGCCCCCTTTCCATCGGCCAATCAGGTCGCTCAAAATACGCCACACGCATTTAGAATGAGTTCGGCCCCATCTTCGCTTTGCAGACCCCCTTTCCATTGACCAATCGGTCGCTCTAAATGCGCCACACGCATTTAGAATGAGGCCCGCCCCATGCTGCTTGTCGGTCCCTTTCTATCGACCAATCCAGGTCGCTCTAAATGTGCCACACGCATTTAGAATGAGGTCGACCCCATGCTGCTAGGCCTCCTTTCCATCGACCAATCGGGTCGCTCTAAACTTTGCCACACACACGCTGGAAGTGTGGCCACGCCTATCTTGGTCGGCCTCTTTTTTATACCAATCAGGTTGCTCTAAACTTGCCACGATGTTGAAAGAGGCAAATTGTGCCCAGAGATGGTCACAAAGCCAATTGGCTTTCCAAAACCACGCCAACATGCCACAAGCCATGTGGAACCCAGAAACCCTAAAAGTGACTCCATGCTATGGCCACTCATAGCCTCCCTCGCTCCCGTGGCCATTCCGTGTTATGGCTCTCGCCATGATTCCAGCAGGCGTGGCCATGGCTCGTTTGCACAAAAAACGACGTTGTGCCACCACCACATGCCACACGCGCTAATTAGAGTTTCGATATGCGAACCTAATTTAGCCAAGGTTTTCACGCTAACCAAGCCAAGTAATGCTCCCCTAAGGCATTAAGTTTGATATGGCAAATCGGAGCCAATGTTTAGAAGCCATAGTTGGGTCTAACACCAATATGCCAAATTCTAGCCTTGGCCATGCCGCAAGCCCTAATTTTGGCCACGACGCCAAAATGCTAGCTTTGGCCATGCCACCATGTCATTGGCATGTGCCAATGGCTCTACTATGCTATTAAAAGATGCCAACGGAATGCGGCCATAATCAATGGCCACCCTCTCACATGAATTACAATCTCAACGTCCGAGATTCACCACAAAAATTGACGGGCCTATGGCAAGTTTTAGGCGATCAGCAAGCCTAATAGCATCACACGCTATTCTCTTGCTGCAAGTCTCTTGACTTTGACTCGCCACACATGGCTATCTGCTACTTAGTTGGCGTACAATTAATCAGAGTAGCCAGGTCTTGTACACAATACCCACTCAGCAATCTGCTACATTACACATACTCGAGACATCAAACATGTCACAAAGCGGGGATGCTCATCATAGTATTGGTGCAGCGGTTTACGGCGTGCGGCGTGCAACACGTCCATCATAAGAAAGTGCCGGGAAAACGGGGGCGATTAGTGACGATAAGAAGTAGTAGGTGTAAACAAACCCGTTTCCTTCATAGTGGGAACGGGCTTCCGGCATTTACACATTACCCCACTTTATAAACGGGTTTCTATTTCGACTAAGCAACAGATTTTTGGTTAACAACAACATAGTATTCAGGGAAAATATAAAAGAACTGATTAGCTTACATTTCGCACGCCGGTTCCAAATTCGATACAAGTCATAAAAATAGCCACCTTGAGACCAACCATTCGGTCTCAACACCTTCTTCGCCTTCCTCCCTAAGACCTACCCTTCTCCTTCACTTTGTGAAGCAAGACCCTGGAACGGCCATTTCTTGGTTTAGGCCAGGATTGTACATATTGATCTCTCGAATCTAAAGTACTCCCGTGTAGTGTATTTGTTTAAGGTTTAGATTCATTTCTCATTCTCACACCCAAATTTACCAAAACCAGCAGAAACAGTTTTTACCCACAAACTATTGGCGACCACAGTAGGAGATTAATCTCGGTTGCAATACCAATTTCAATTTCATTTTCAATCCCAATTTCAAGATGGTAGATCTCATGTCCGGGTCGACAACAAACCACGATGCCACCGAGGCGTAAACGCCCTTGATATCAACATTCCTTCCAGTGACATCAATGTACCACTGTCCGGCTATGATCAACACCCGCGGCGCCATGAACTCCTACCAACACACCAGCGGGTAAGAAACTTTCCCTCGGGCGTTACACCTCGATCACCCCGGAACGGAGCGCTGCCGCCCACCCCGTTTGTTTCTTCAAGTGTGACGCTCAAGTTTTCCGGCTGTTGTCACTCCACCATCAGGATGAGAGACCGGAGGGGCCATAGGAAGCCAACCCCATATAATCGTTGTTGATTTGATGGAAAGACAAGAAGTTCTTGCTAAGGCTCATATGGACATGGCCATAACTCAAATGGACGAAACAATGAACATCCGGGTGTGGGGAATTAGTCAAGGGATTCGAGGTCGGGAGAGTTGTGCATTAATGCTTTCTGGGGACTCGTCACAAAACCATGTAATCTATGATGGAGCATGTGTGTGAGATTCTCTATTTCTCAGGTGCAGCGTCGAGATATATTTTCAGCCCGACCTTTGCGTTGGGCGCTTCGAAGCTCGGGAGGCTAGCTTCGTTCTCTCCGAAGCCTTCGTTTCAACTTTCGATCCGAAGCCGCTAAACTTCGCGTTTCGCTCCGAGGCAACTGGCGTTTGCTCAGGAGCCGCTTCGGCGTTTCGCCTCCAGCCGTTCCTCTTCGCCGGCTTCGCTCCAGGCGCTACCAATGTTCTCTCCAGCCGCCACTCCTTCCTGCCAAGGTTCGTTCCGTAGCCGCCACTCCTCCCCTTTCAGAATGTGATCGCATTGACCAGAGTCTCTTCGATCACGGCTTGCTTCGAGAACCGCCTATTTGCTCGTTCGTTGATACCGACGGAGAGCTTCACCATAGCAACCCACCACAAAAAATATTTCGTCCATGATGTTCCAAGCATCCCATCTGGAGAGTAAAATAAGCTTGTATCAAATCACGGAGGCGTGGATTCCAGGAGTACAACAAAGTAAGCTACACTTGGGGAGTGAAGCCTCCTTCGGGTTTAGAATTTTAAACGTAATAGCAGCCACAGGCGAATGCAATGAAGCATCTTCCACGAGAAAATAGCTCGGGATAATTACATGGGGACTTTTGTCATGCGCGCTTACTCACGGGAGGCTTTGATACCACCCAAAGCTCAATCATGCGCGAAGCACATACCTAGCGGAGAACAAACCTAAGTGTATCCTTAAACTAAATGTATTATATACGGCATATCAAATAAATTTTCAATCTCTTAGTTGAGACGTTCAAATTCCTCGACACTCACCAGCGTGTTGCTTAGCAACAGCGCCTCACACATTTTCCTCTTAGTGTTGAGATGTTTCAAATTCTCAAACACTCACCAACGTGTTTGCAGACAAGCTGCCTCAACATATTTTTCTCTTAGTGTTGAGATGTTCAGTTCCTCGACACTCACCAACGCTGTGTTGCCGGGCAAACGCACTCCAACACATTTTCTCTTAGTGTCGAGACGTTCTGGAAGTTCCCTCGACACTGCAGCTGTGTTGCCGGACAAGCTGCCTCGACACATTTTCCTCTTAGTGTTGGTGGTCAAATTCCTCAGCCCTTTCGCCTTGTGTTGCAGGGGCTTCACCTCAACACACTCTCTCCTCTTAGTGTTGAGACGTGAAAATTCCTCCCTCTCTTTGTGTTGCCGGGCAAAGCGCCTCAACACATACTTCCTCTTAGTGTTGAGACTTTCAGAGTTTCCTCGACACTCATCTTCGGTTGCCCGGGGCAGCGCCTCAACGCATCTTTCCTATTAGTGTTCGGACGTTTCAAATTCCTCAGCGCTCCTGCTTTGTGTTGCCAGGGCAAGCTACCTCCACACATACTTCCTCTTAGTGTTGAGACGTTTGGAATTCCTCAGCTTGCTCATCCTTTGTGTTGCCGGGCAAATGCCTCAACACATCTCTCCTCTTAGTTTTGAGACGTGAAAATTCCTCGACACTCACTACTATTTTCAGCAAAGCTTGCACTCAACACATACTTCCTCTTAGTGTTGATACGTTCCAAATTCTCGACACTCATGCTGTGTTTCCAGGGCAAGCTTTGCCTCCGACATATCTCTCCTCTTAGTGTTGAGGCGTTCAAATTCCTCAATGCTCACCGATGTGTTGCCGGAAAACTACCTCAACAATCTTCCTCTTAGTGTTGAGACGTTCAAATTCCTCAACACTCATCACTTTGTGTTTCCGGAGAAAGCGCCTCGACACATCTACTCCTCTTAGTGTTGAGCGTTCAAATTCCTTAACACTCCTGTGTTGCCGGGCTTGCCTCAACACATTTTCCTCTTAGTGTTGAGGCGTTGAATTTCTCAACACTCACCATTTGTGTTGCCCGAGCAAGGCGCCTCATTGACATATTTTTCTCTTGGTGTTGAGACGTTCGAATTCTCATTTGACACTCACCAGCTGTGTTGCCCGGTGATAGGTGTAAAACACCTTGATATTTATCTATTATTTATGCTTTCTTTGCTTAGTTTTCTTGTAAATTATGTATCTTATGTTTGTATTTGAGTATTTAGGTACTTTGAGTCATGTAGATCAAAAAGAAGAAACGTGGCTTAAAAGGCAAAAAGGTGCAAGCTTGTTGTTGGAGGCGGATTATTTCTCATTATTTGCTTTTATTTCTTCGCATCTTGTGCGAAAAGTATATGGCTTTGGTGATGCAAATTTTTTGTCTGAAAAGCACGCTGCTTTAGTGATGAAGAGACATTGAAGAAAAGAAGTGCATATGAGAAGTAAGAGGCAGGCTGCATTGGTGGAAGTCGAAGAAGAAGAAAGCGTTTATTTGGGCGAAAGGAGCAAAATCAAGTCATGAGCGAAGAATGAGCTGTGATTGCCCACTATGACAGACGGCCAAATACTCACTTTGACGGTAGTTATCCAGAATCCTTTGGTGCCAATATCCGGTCCGTCTGAAGACAGACCTAATGAGGTCAAGTCTTCTCGGACAACCGGTTGTCTTTCATTACCACTGCCTCAATTCGAGAGAGTCGGCATAGAAATTCATAGAAAGGAAGGAATTGAGAAGATCAGAGAGGAAATGTTCCTATGATGATTGGTAATGATTCTCTGATAGGGTTTGTGGTGGAATTTGGTTCTGGCGACTAGGAGGTGCGGTTGTTGAAGATCAGAGAAGAAAGATTACAGGAGTTTGAGTTGAAACAATAAATCAAGCCCTGAATTTGTTGGAGGAGGTGATTAATGGGTCGATGGAGAAATCGAGAAGATGGATATGTTGATGTTCGAGTTTAAATGGAAGAAAGTCGGTAAGAACATGAGTTGTTCTTTGTTGATATCTAGGGTTTCATGGAGATGAAGATTTGGATTTGGGCGATTCGAGTTTAAAAGATGAGTTGCGGACCAATTAGGATAGGTTAAACTCGATTTGAGTTTGGATTGATTTTGGTTGGTAATTGAAGATGAGAAGTTGAAATTCTTGATGTTGTTCAAATTAGGAATAGAGAGGGGTTTGAGGCGATATGAAGAAAGAGCAATGAGTGTTCTTGGATGAAAGAATGGGTTTATGAATTAGAATGTTAGGATCGGTATAAATTGACTGATTGCGGTGGTTGGTGGAGTTCGGTTTGTGTAAGCGGTGATATGGTGGTCTTATTTTGATTCTAATGGAGTTAGCCTTGCATGTAGGCTGCAAGAGCATTGCGGGTTAGTCAAAATGGTGTAATGGGAGGTGAAATGGGATTGTATGTGAACTTGGCATTGCAAGAAAGGATAGGAGGAGGACTGTTGGTGGTCAACTATAGGTGAATAAAAAGATGCATTACGGGTTATTGTGGTGAACAAGAGTGCGAAGTTGAGAAGATGCACCAGGTGCGGCGAGTAAAGCTGGTGCCGGGTAAAAGGAAGCGTGATGTTATATGGTGTTTGCGGTGTTAGAACAACCCGGGGGAAGAAGAGTTCTGATCATTGTTATGTTAGCAGTGGTAGTGACTCAACCATGGAATATCAGAGAGCTATTTTGTTTGGTATGAATGGTGATGGGAGTGTGTATGCATATAAAGAGGAATGATTTGGAGTTGAAATGAAGCGGGTCGAGGTGTTGGTGCTATGAAATGATGCGTAGCTTGAGCAAGTGTGCTGCGAAGAATTCAATGGCGAGGCTGCTGTCGTGAAGTCTGTAATGGATTTGAGCTTGCGAGGTGCTGTGACACTCAGAAGGAAGATTCAAGATGAGCAGGATGTTGGTCTTTGTTGAGGAGATTATGGTATTGAAATGAAGGAGCTGCAATTGGATGCAATGCGACTCAATAGGATGGATTGTGTGGGCTTGGATGAGTAATGCACCTTTATGGTGCAACCTTTGGATATGGCATGGCAATGGCTCAGGCTTTTGCAACTAGACAGATCCCAGCCTAGTTAGCATTGTGACTCGGTTTGACTATCCAATTGACCGAGTTAACTCGTTTGACCGGCGGTGGTTTGACTTAGCCGGTCACCTGAGTTCTTCGGCTGATTTCCGGCCCGATTCTGGCGAATATTTTGGGGTCGGAGTTTTCTATTGGGCTACTTTACGCAGATGATGATTATATGGGCTTCTTTGGATATATTGGACTTTTGAGGATATGACCTAGTTTTGGAGATGAAAGCTACAAAAAGGAGAAGTATTTCTACAACATGATCACGTATTCTATTTGGAGTTTTGGAGAGGCATGACTAGGGTTTGCTTTCGTATTTATTTTTCATCTTCTTTATTTCAATTATTATTGATGATGAACTCCATTATTATGAGTAGCTAAAACAATCTTTGATTAGGCGATTTCTAAGTAATATGGACCTACAATTGATATGAAATAACTTGTTCTCTTTAATTTATTCTTATTATTGTTTGATTTCTACCATGCTAATAGTGCTTATGGATTGTTCCTTAATTGTTTAAGTTAAATTAAATAGTTATGCAATCTTATTGCTAGTTTAGATTTTCTTCGACCCGTAATTTTCTAGAAGATAAACACAAATAGCAATATATGGGTATTGATAATGAACTTTGTTAAGTACCCATATGTAGAAATTGACACTAGTAGGTGATTCGTACTTTTGAATTCATCACTAGGAGCAACCTTATCTCACAAAACTTAGAGCACTTGTTTAGGTCACACCTAGAAAGCGTACCTACAGGAAACTTGGCAGAGTAGAAACCGGTAGTCGAGTCTTAGGTGTCCCGGTGAGCTTAGGAGATAATAACGGGATAGTTGAGCGTACTAATTATCCTAGGGTTGTTAGTAACGAGATAATGCGAAGAACGTAGTTATATGTCACTTTGGTTTTATATTCCATTAGTAGAGAATGAATCCTTAATCAACCTCATCTCATATTTGAATACGATTTACAATTTTCGGAATTTTGAATCACAAAATCATCTTTGCTAAGAGTATTTGCATAACAACTATTACTTCCTTACCTCCCTTGGGACAGAATACACTTTTTCACTATATTACTTGCTAGTGTAAAGAGAAGTAGAAAATATTATTTGCGAGTTTGACACCTAGTCACCCAGGAAGCACCTCGACATATTTTCCCTCTTAGTGTTTAGACGTTCCAAATTCCTCAACACTCACCTTTGTGTTGCCGGGCAAACTG
>JAJJWW010017439.1:0-253332 GCA_023531295.1 Papaver armeniacum
TTTTCATGGACTTTTGAAGACATGCAATTTCCTGCCGTTTTCATTTTGGAGATTCAACTTTGGATGCTGAGGTATATCAGCAGCATTTTATGCAATTGGTACTCTAATGGAGAATCTGTCTTTGGAAAGCCGTCTGGAAGGGCCTGCGATGGTCGTCTTGTCGTGGATTTTCATGGGTAAGCAGTACAACTGCTCTTTTTAAGATATGCTAATTTACTTGATGCAGTCAGATTTGCTAAATGCAGTCAGATTTGCAATAATACTTTCCAGTAGTTACAATACACTAATGATATTTTGTTGCTGCATGCTAATGATGCTGGACGATTGCAATCTCGGTGGATGCTGCAGCCGAGGAACTGGGCTTTAGCCTACTTAACTTGCATTGGGTAGTTTCAAAAATGGAGCCAATTTTGCAACTGGAGGATCACCCAACAGAAAAGACAAGGGTTATAGCCCATTTTATCTAGGACGCCCAGATAGCTATTCCGACAATTTAAAGCTCGGACCATTGCCATTTCTACCAAACAGGAAAAAGGTCAGGACCGTTGACATCATTTTTGACATCTTTTATTTTTGTAAAGCTATACAAAGAGTACTTTGGTTTAAGATTTGGTCTCGGTCTAGTTTTTACAGCTTCAAACATATTGTTGTCTTTGTTCAGTTAAAGCCGATTTACGAAGCCAGAAGATTTCTCCAAGGCTTTATACATTCCGACATCGGACAGACGATCTTCAATTTGGTTTATCTACATCAGAAGGAGCATGTGCTCCAATTCCTGATATCCTTGATCAGTTCGGGCCACAGCAGTACAGGTAGGTACAAAGAAACTAGCATCATTTGTTAGTGACAACTTATGCCATAGTTCTCTAATGAACTTTTTATTTTGTCGAGCTACTGGTGCGAGGGTGTTTTGGGTGCATAACACAGGACCCATTGGGTGTTTACATAGCAAAAACAAAATACTACTATGGCAAGGAGCCGTTGGACAAGTATCTTTGAATGAGATAGCTCAAGAATTCAATAGGCAACTCAAGTCCAAGTTAGCCCAACTCAAGGCCAACCTCACTGGTGCGTGCAGCCTTCACATATGTTGATGCTTATACAGCTAAATACAACCTTATCAACTCTGCCAAGGATCAAGGTAAGAAGTTACTAAATCTTGCAAACTTAATTATAGAGGTTGCTGGTTAAAAGTTGGTCAGTGATTAATCGTCAGATATTGAACAGGTAATTTCATGATGATGATTGCAGGTTTTGTTGACCCCCTCGACTTTTGTTGCTGTCCTGAGAAGGTAGTTGTAAACGGGATGGTGTATGGCGGCCCTTTTGCGAATCCGTTGAAACATATTAGCTGGGATGGTATACATTATTCGGAGGCAGCTAATGAATGGGTTGCTAATTAAGTTCATATTAAATGGCTCTATGTCAGACACATCAATTCCGATCAATCAAGCTTGTGCATCCCCAAGTAAATTGGTGCAACATATTAGCAATCTTGCATATTGTTCAGTGCCTGTACAACTTTTTTTTTTTACCAGAACAGGTCACGTAGATGAACATTAAGTCTATCTCAGTTTCTTATCTGTATCTACTCAATGAATGGTTTCACCATCGATCTCTGAAATGTCTAAAATGGATATTGATTGCTGAATAATTTTCGACTGACCCACCTTTAAACAAAATTTAACTTCATTTGTTAATGAAAACTCCTCTCATTTAATTCTACTGTTCAGCATAGAAACTTGAATCTCGATACGTATTATTCGTAATTGGAACACTAGACTAACAAATCAACTGCAACGGTGCGCTGTCTAACATATGTTAACTTGTACAAGCTAGCAGTCTCTACGCAAACTAGTTCATATGGCAACGTAATAACAAGATTCACAACACAAATGGAAACCAGTAATTTATTTATTCAAGATAATACTCAAATTCAACAAAAGATTAAGAAAAAACTTCAGAAAATCTTAATTCAAACAATTCAAGATTGTACCACTTGCAAAAAAACTCAGCAAAAACAGAAAACTTCTGAAAATAAAAATACTCAAATGCTCTTAACTTCAGCCCATAAACTCTTTCAGCACCAATTTCTTCCTTCCTGCCAAAAGAATCCAAGTTAGTTATCAAAAAATAAAGATTATTGCAATATATTCTAACAAAGATAAAAACCTACAGTGCAAGCTAAAATGTGCAAATAAGAGGAGTTCATTCCCTATGAGTCTGAACTGAAGTAATACACAGTATTTTAAGATACAAATAATGACTTTACTTCAAAAGAAAACCAAAATGTGATCGTTCTAATTACCATTTGCTATCTCCCAACATAAGTGCCAGAGCCGAGTGATACTAGGCTCTCAAAATGATTCTCAACATCATGCAAGCTTCTTAAACCATTAATCTTTGGTCTTCTAACTCTCGCATGCTTCGGCTCACATAAAAATAAATCAAGCTCAGCACATATTAGATACTTATGGTCCTCATCATTCTTGAAAGACCACATCAGACTTATTAAGCAACGGTTCCTAAACTGCCTGTTCATAATGCCAAAATGTTTAGTCCAAGAACCCTGCACTCCATAATCCCGCATTACCCACAGATCAAGCTTAGAATCATCATGAGAAAGAACACAGAGACACCCTTCCAGCACCCTAGACTCCTAAAGATGTGTTCATTCTCCAAAGGTTCTTTCGCTAATTGCATTTCCTGGAAAACTTCCGTTGCTGACATCTCAAAGAGATTATGACTTTAGATCTCTCCACAACATGGGTATCAGTTAACTTGCATGACCAACCTAACCAATGATGATTTCCATTGGCAAGCACCCCAACTTTTTGCTCATTCTGAAAGCAATAAGGTATGTCTTCAATACTTGTCCAAGAATTCGATCCTAGCGTATACACATCAACTAAACAAAACATACTACCAGTACCAGGTACCTCTATAACCTTAAATAATTTGTAGTCATCAATGATAGAATCATACCCAAAAGCATAAGTTGTCTCTTCATCTATGTTTTCATTCGGTGAATCCGGTACAACCTTATACTCTTTGGTACATGGATTCCAAACACATAACATATCTGAAACCCGCATACAAACCAGACCATGGCAACAACCCAGCAAGACAATATCAATATCCTGACCTAATGATCTGAATGGATAATCATATTCTATAGCATTTCTAACAACCGTATCATTTCTGGCAAATTGGGATGATAGTGCATCATAAGCTACAGAACAAATAATCATGGGATCATAACTACGCCGCTTTCTTCCTATAAGCATGAGGTTATAATTTTTTTTCTCCATAATAAGGTTATTAAGGTGTGCTCTAATGAAAGTATGGCTGGAGATCGTTGAGTTCCAAGATTTACAAACACACTTACATGATAATAGTGATTTTGCAGGTACCCATAATAGGATATCAAGGTAAAGTTCATCCGGAATGCTTGACATTGCTTTCCTTGCGCTTCCGATTTCATTCTTTCTGAAGAGACGTTGTTCTCTAGGGTTAAAACTGATCACGTTTCGAAATGATTTTCTATATTATCATAAAATATCTTTAGGAAATCAAAAATATAATTTTATTAAAAGGAAAATCTAGTAAATCCTAATAAGAATCACATTAAAAAAAGGTAAGGCAGAAAAATTAGGAATTTGTTAAAACTAATTACATTCATTAATCGTTTTTAATTAAAGGAGACTTTAAATAGTACTAGGTGTCGTCTTTATAGAGGGGTTTCATACTTTGAGTATGGAGCCCCTAACCATACTAGCCAGACCGTTGTAATAAATCTAACAAAGACATACGGTAAATATAGGTGCACTTGAAAGTAGATTAAAAGGCATTCATGTTTTATTATGAACCGAATTTGCAGTATGATGATATTTAAACGGGACTGACACTTTCACAAACATGCATAATTAGTAGCTAGCAAATTTTAATATGAACGGAATTTGCAGTATGATATTCAAACGGGCTGACAACTTCATAAACATGCATAATTATAAGCTAGCAAACCTTATAATTATACACTACAATATTGGAAATTACGTTAATAATGATAAGATAAGAGGTTTTAGGTCCTTGATTCTCAACATTCTGGTCTCCCACTCTTCGACCCATATCTCTGCTTGTTGATAGTACTGTCAGACAGTACCGTCGATGTCAGTAGTATCATTCAGTGCAACAGGCTGATAACCTACTCCGTCGTGATCTTTGACCAAGCTCTGCACCTCCACACTGCCAGTACAAGGAGATTTGAATGCTACAGGATTATCACCACTGAGATCATACCCACAAAGATGATGATACAAAACCTTCTTGTCAACCACTTGATTGTGGTGACTTTTACAAGCAAAGAAGAAGACACTCTGAACTAGTAGCGCTGTGAGATTAACCGACACCAACAAGAACAAACACAACAATCCCAACAAAAGCTTAACCATGCAATGTACAGGAAACTGCATTGCATACCCAAACACCTTTCCTACAACAAATGTAGCAGTGAAGTAGAGATTTACAAGCTCCAAAGCAACTTTAACCCTCCCTCGTAAGAGTTGCTTACTCTTCTTCATGGCAGCCAATCCATACAGATTTGGTTCAACAACAGATATTACACTGGCCAAATTCCATAAGGCTAAAACATAGTAATGAACAAGAAGGTATATGATAGCAATTATCATAAGAAAACTCCACAACAGAGCTCCTGAGAACGTATATGATAGCACATCAATATTTTCCAAGTCCAAGACATATGTAGGAGTGAAGATGACCAAGTAGTAGGCCACGGCCTTGATCAGTAAGGCGTAAAAGAAGGTGATCATAAGGTGTTCAAATATGCGAGGAATTGCAAAGAGAGTTGAGTATAAAGAGACTGATTTGGAAGCATAAAGAGAAGCTACTGTGAAGACAATAGTGGAAGTCGAGAGAAGAGAAAAGAGGGTAAGCATGATGTAAGAGAACTCATGGATTGATTGGGGATAGAAGGTAAGCAAAAAGTGGGAGAATGAGATTTTACAAAATAACTGAGCCAATGAAACTGGGAGAATGAGGGTTATGGTACTAATCAAAAACAGTGGAAATGGTGATCTGGCTGGGATTTGAATTGCTTCTTCGATGATTTGATTTGCATCGAAGTTTTTGAGGTCTTTTGCTGCTGCAGAAAAGAACTCCATTGCTGCTTAGCTTCACTGGTGAAAGAAAGAAAGCAGAGAAGAAATGGTGCTTGAGAGTTTGGAAGCGCTGGTACGTATTTGTAGTGAGGAAAACCACTATGAATGATATTTTGCGTCAGTAAACTAGCTAGCTAGAGAGGAAAAAGTTTGAAAGAGTTTGGAGAGTTTGAAAGACTACTCACTAGGTACGTAACTAGAGAAGAAAAAGCATTCAGGATGACGAAAATGACTAATGCACCGTCAAATGTAGTGTTAGCGCCACCAGCTAAAAGCAGTTTTGAGAAAGGAGGAGTTTCCTAGAAGATGCAGAGATGTATATGTTGGAAACAATGTAACAATAATGAAAGAGATGTGAAGAATATACTTAGCTCAAACCCATGCTTCACTGATGTTGTTGGTGATGCTCAAACAATGGTAAGCTGGAACAGGTAGAGGCACGTGTAAAAACTTGACCTAAAGGCAATATCGCCCTGCTACTCCTCCGAGATGCTATAGCGGTTGGCGAGTCACCTCCAGGATACAACACCGCTAGTACCTCTCGATGTAGCATACAAAGAAAGGTACCCTAAGAGCTTGCAGCACTTTGGAAAAGTTGTTACTCCAAGAGAGAAAACTGAAAGTTTTTATTTCTCAAGAAACCTTAAGAACTACGTTAAGAAAACAAGAGAGGAAGAGAAGAAGAAGAGAAGAGAAAGCTTCTCTTGGCGTGTATTGTGAAGTGAGAAACTCTTCACTATTTATAAGCAAAAATCAGTAAGCAAAACAAGAGAAAACGCCAAGGAAAACCCATGCGTATGACAAGGTTCTTTGGTTATGTTTTTGTTCTTCAAACAAACAAAACAAGCCAAAGAAATCAGACTTCAAACGGTGTGTAGTTTTTGTCGGGGAAACTTTTGTCCGAAAAGCATTTTTGAGAATCGGTTTCGAAAATGACTTTTATTTAAAGCAAGCAAACCAAACACGTAAGGACAGGGGAATATTGCTTCACATATGTGACAAGCACGTCCAAACAAAAAGACACATGTGCAGAAAACATGAGTAAAATTTTCAGTAAAAAGATAAGTCTTATTGAACCCACACCCACACCCACAGGCTAAGTGCCCAAAGGGCCTGCCCTTATAGCCCAATTCTATGGTATTTAAGTCTAGAATTGTTTAGATTTTCACCTATGTGGGACTAATGTTTTAACTATTCACAAGGAAAAAACATTTTGTGGGCAAGTCAAAGTCCTTGGTTAAACACGTTTTTTCCAACAATCCCCCACATGAATAATAAAACATGTCGACAAAAATACGAGAAAACAGAATACATCAAATTTAGGCTAAGGTGTCCCAGATTGAACCTTAACTTAGTGAGAGGTTACCTAACTGCTTGTTGTTACGGTGAACACAATGTCTTGAACCGACAACGGTGAGTGCAATTCGGAAATAACAACCACGCTTTGATGTATCAAAGAAAGGTTGCCAAGCTCTTGTAGTTGTGCCCATTTTGGCCTTGGGCTAAATCCGGACGTAATGAATGTCTCTAGAGAATCCGCTCAAATTCTCATAGGAAGCGGCCCCACTTCCAACATTCACATAGGTGAGTCCATAAAGAGTGTCCTGCCACACCCCGCTTTAATCAAAGCCATGGTACTCATTAAGATCTCAACGGATCATCCTAAATCATGCGAGTAGCACTATCACACGGTTGCACCATAGGGAGGGACTAAGATAGTGCTTTCTCTCTCGTTATCACCAAAAATTAGTAGTCTCATTGAACCTTGATTCGGAGCTCCATTCACAAGGTTGAGTATCCTTCTTGGCAATTTTATTTTATGAGCTTAAGTCCCATCCCCTCGATGCGGAACTAACTCTCTCTAGGTAACCCTTTCACAAAGGGTCTCCAATGTTCTCTTTAGACCCTACAAAGTCTATAGAGATGATACCTGTAGAGAGTAGTTGTCTCACATCTTGTGTCTTCTACGAATGTGTATCGACTTTCGTTGTACACCTTATTTCTCGCACATCCAATAGCTGAGCTTTCTGTCACGGTGGATTGCGATAGAAGACACGAGCTTGGGCTGCAGTGGAATTCCTCCCAGAAACCTCGTATCCATTGGCTTCCTCTGCAGCTTTATCCAAGGCTATAAACTCGGACTCCATACTCTGGATCGAGCTATACATGTCTTGTTTGGGAAGACTTCCATGACACGACGCACCTCCAGTGTGAAGACGTACCCACTTGTGCACTTGCACTTATGCGCTCCCGATATCCGGTTGGCATCACAGACCCTCTATCACAAACAGGATACTTCCCAAAACTTAAGCAATAGTTTGAAGTTCTCTCGAAAACCGTAGAACTACGTATAGGGCTTTCCAGTGATTCTCCCAGGTTGCAAGTGTACTGCTCAATCAAGCCACCGGCGTAGGCAATACTGTCAGTGCAATACCAGGTTCATCAAATACATAATAATGCCAATAACACGAGAATACTCGAGTTGTGAATTCCTTTACCCTTGTTCTTTTTCAATTTACAATTGGGGTCATAAGGAGTAGATACGGGTTTAGCATTTTCATGCTTAAATCTCTTGAGCACGATTTCAACATAATGAGATTGACTAAGACTATAACCATCGAGTTGTCTTTTCCGACTTTCATCCCTAAGATTATATCAGCGGGGCCTAAGTCTTTCATGTCAAAGTTTTTCTGTTCAAAGATGCTTTTAGTGGCATTAATGATTTCAAGGTTCTTTGCCTAATATGAGCATATCATCAACATACAGCATACAATAACATGAGAATTATCCAAGCGATTTAATATAAACACATTTATCGGATTCATTAATTTAAGCCATTAGTCATCATTACATGATCAAATTTTTCATGCCCGCTGTTTAGGTGCTTGTTTAAACCATACTTAGATTTTTTCAATTTGCATACTTTATCTTCTAAACCTTTCACAACAAAACCTTCAAGGTTGTTCCATGTAAATTTCTTCAATCAATTCACCATGTAAAAATGCGTTTAACATCCATCGATGTATATGCAAATCATAAATAGAAGCAATAGCAATCGCATCCTAATAGAAGTGATTCTAGTGACCAGGTGAATATGTATCAAAGAAATCTACTCCTTCTTTTGTCCGTAGCCCTTGACTACCAACCTAGCTTTGTGTTTTTCGTAGTCCCATCTGGTCTAAGCTTTCTTTTAAAGACCCATTTGCACCCTATGGCTTTACTACCGGGAGGTAAGTCTACCGGATCCCAAGTGTCGTTATCTTGAATGGAATCCCACTCATTAAGGGAAGCTTCTTCCCGAAGGGAGCTTAGGACAAGTCATTGCTTCCTTATAGGTTTGGGGTTCGACTCTACCGCAAGAGTCACAAACTACGGACCGAAACTTTTCTCGGTTCTGACCCTCTTACTTCTTCTAGGTTCGGTTTCAACATCTAGAGTTGGGGTTTGACTAGTCGAAGGAACATCTGAGAGGTCATCGCGGACCCTTTTGCAAGGTCCGGACCTAAAAGGAAAAATGTGTTCAAAGAACACTGCATCTCTAGATTCCATAATGGTGTTATCACCAATGACCATGAACCTATACGCACTAGAGTGCTCGGGGTAACCTAAGAAAACACAGTCCATAGTTTTAGGTCCTATTTTGGTTTGCTTGGGGCAGGAATGCCCACCTTGGCCAAACACCCCCACACTTTAAAGAATGCGTAGGAAGGTGGTCTACCTATCCATAATTCATATGGGGTTTTATCAGATTTCTTAAATGGAATGCGGTTCAAGATATAACAAGCAGAGAGAATTGCTTCCCCCCACAAGTTCGAGGGTAGCCCTGAGCTAGCTAACATGCGTTTACCATATCTATGAGTGTTCGGTTTTCCTTTCAGCCTACTCCATTCGACCGAGGTGAACGAGGTGCACTAGTCTCGTGAATGATGCCATTAAGTTTGCAAAATTCTCCTATGGGTATCACATACTCACCGCCTCTGGCCCGACCTAAGAGTTTTAATTGTAACGCCTCTTTGGTTTTCTACTTCAAGTTTATATAATTTGAAAGCTTCTAAGGCTTCATCCTTGCTTCTAAGAAGGTAAACTTGACAAGTATAGGGAGTGATCATCGATAAAAAGTGATGTACCATTTTTACCACCTTTAGTTGGAGTTGATTTTAAATCTCCTAAATCCGAGTGAATTAGTTCTGGGGAGTTGTACTACGTTCAACCTTTTTGTTAAAGGGTTTTCTTGCAAATTTAGATTCAACACAAATTTCACATTTATGACCTCTTGTCAAAGTTTATTTTAGGAATGCGGCCTAGACTAGCAAGTTTTTCAATGGATTTGAAGTTAACATGTCCTAGTCTATCATGCCAAACATGTGAGGAGTCACAAACATAAGCGAAGAAGATGCATTTTCGTTTCAAGTTCAAGGAAAGTACTGTTGGAATTTTTGAATAGAAATATGAATAGGTGTGTCCACTCACTTGAGTCTTTTGAACAATAGTGTCTTATCCCAAGGGATGTGACTCTCCATTAAAGGTTGTGCTCTTCATGAAAGGACTTCTCCAAGAGTCACCTCAGCCTATATAAACCACACTCATTCTCCATTGCAAGCATGTGTTTTTAGAATCATAAAACTAGTATTAGGAATTTTAAGAGTTTGCATGTGTCTTCAAGAGTTAAAGAAGAGTTTGTGCTACATCCATTCGCGTTCTCGGTGTTATCGGAAGTCTTTGCGAAAAACATCGAGGTATTGTTGAATGTTGGAGACATGTGCCGCTAAACTAATGAAAGATTATATCAAGAGGCATCAAATGTCTTAAGCAAAGAGATTACTCGCCTCAATACACCCAAGTAAGTCTGTTTTAGGTTTGTGATTGATCGTCTCTTTTCTATCATTCTTTTCTTGTTTTTTGTTGTTGGTATTACGAGATGTAATACATAAGTGAAAATCGTGTTACAAAGAGTTGTAACGGATCGGTGGATAATACACGAGTTGTATTAATGGAGAATCGGTAACAAAGACATTTATCCAACAATCTTAAGACATTTGACTCGGTTATTTATCTTTGTTACTGATATGTCGTTTAAGTGTAACCCATCTCTCAATTATTCTGTTGAGGAACATAAATAATTTTGTTGGAAAAGTTCCGTGGCTTTAACATTTCAAATTAAAAAATATATGTAATTTGAAAAATGCAAAGCATGAGGCGCTGGACTTGGCGCGCGCTTTTAACTTGGTGTTTTCTAAGTTTTGGAGCATGCATGGTCGTCTTTGTAAGTCTGAGTCATAACTTTCAAAGATTACATCTATTTATCTTCTAGCAGAGAATGGAACTTGATGATGGGTAGAAGAACGTAATCTCTTGTAAAAGGGCATACTGCCCCTGTTATGTGTCCATTCATTTCAAATGAAGGAATCAAACGGCACAACGAGTCTGAAGTGCCCTCTCACACAGAAGTTGTGTTTTGGGTCCTACTTTTAAAGTAAAAAAAATAAAAGACCTTGAAAAGTTGAAATGTTGTGATCATGTGATTGGAAAAGGTGAATAGTCTGGACCATGTCCCCTCATGTTCTAGTCAGACTTGCAAACCAGTGGAATTTGAGATCATTGTTTCGTTGTTAATTCACTAACGTTAATTAGCATTTTGCTAATTAAAGAAAGTAAGATCTTCCAACTCCTTTAGGCACCAGAACATATATATATATATATATATCAACATCGAACATTATAATTCTGAGACTTTTCTTGATTGGGTGAATTAAGAAAATGGAATGGAAACTGTTCCGTTGATATTATGTAACTGACATAACTCTTACCAAGAGTTGCCATTTTAATTACAAGTTAGTATAAGAAATTACTAACACAATCTGTAGTCATCCTTTCATTGTCTGGAATTTTGAAAGGATATACTATAGCTTTGAAATTAATAGTGGTGAACTGTGGGGGACAAGGCTGTATAATTACAAGGGAAAATGCATATGAAGAAAAAAAAAGGCATCCTAGTTGTCTGAACATTTGCATTTGGATTTTCAAAATTGGGTATGTTTCTCAATGGAGTGATGCAGTAATCCTTAAGAGAAACAATTGCCTCATGACATTTTAAATGATCATGAATATGGATTAAGAAATTGACATCAGTTGCCCTGGTTGCCAGATTTCTTGTGAGATGGACCATTTTATCACATATGATCGGATACAATAAGAAGATGGATTCCTTGTTGGGAATGATGGTATGAATGTCAACCGTCTATTATGCCTAGAGACGTGTCTCTTCATCAAAAGGCATTGGATTGTAGGTGTTTTGCTGTTTGTGGGTATTGGAAAAGATAACGTTCCATATATATTGCTGGTTCCTAATGATGGAACTGTGCTTTGTGTTTCCAAGATGAACACAGTCCACTTTCATCCATAATGATATAGAGACGGTCTTTTCATTTGTTTATGATAACAGATAAATTAGGTCGCAACCGTTGATGGTTAAACAGAAAAATCCAAGGATTATTTTGTGAACAACAATTAAGCCTATTGTTAACAGTCCGGTTCATAGAGATGTGACCAAAACGATGCATCCACTTGGAGATTCCTTGTTGAATCATTTTGAAAGGGTGCATGACGGTTAGATGCGCATGGTTTAAACTGACGCTTAAATTCACCCTATAAGTGACAGTTAAATGTGGATTTGATTTTCAGATTGATTTGTGAAAGTTTGAAGAGTCACGACTTTCACAATCCTTATTGATTGGGACATGCTCTCTTGTGAAAACCTATATTTGATTGGCTTGTGTGGTTTGGTACAGTGTAGATGTATGATTGCGAACTTGCGTGTGTTATTCAAGATTGATATTGAGTAACATCATTTTCTTAATGAAAGATCAATCATACCGATAAAGCTTTGGTCGGGGATAGATATAGAGATATATTTCCCAATGCAAAGGGTTTTTCCTAATCCTTTTAACCGACTATAAAGGACATTTTGGTGATACCCGACACCAAATTTCAGATTTTTCGGACTTATGGAAGTATTTTCTTAAATTACTCAACGTTGAGTATCGCTGCCAGAAATTCAGACGGACTGGATAAGCAGTTCCGGTTCTTCGGAAAGTGACTTGACGTCTTGGTTGCGCTTTTGACATTCTGGTAAAGATAGGACCTGTAGCAATGGTTCTTATCTTGGATTCCCATTCTGAAAAACTTCATTTGGTGTACAATATTGAGGTTTGGATGAAAAATTGAAACCTGGTTGTGGAAACGATTGTGAAGACAAGTTTCAAATTTTGTTTGTACCCCATTGCAACTTCAGTCTTGTACAGAAATTAACAAAAGTTGTTGTTAATTAAGGCAGTAGTATAACCTCGGAAGTATGGGGGTTATTGGGTTTGAACGACACTTTATCTTCTGTTGTTAAATAGTTTTGATGGAAAGAACAAAAGTCTTCCATAAATTAGACACACATCAGATTACTCATCGGACAGATAATTAAAGACAACCGAGTCTTTTCTTATTAAACGTATTCGTTTAGCGTAATGAGTATAACTGTGAGTTAATAATTTCACTTTTATTATGAAATTGATAAGTCCTAGTGTGTCTGCTCACTTGTGAGAACTTATACAAATTCTGTATATTGTTCACTAATTGGAAGAAATTTTAAATTAAGTTCGCCAAAATGTGGGGGTGCTCAGTAAATGTGATCAGTTCAAGAAATGAACTGAACTGGATGCATGGTTGAATGCGGTAGTTAGTAAGCTAAGTACCCTAATACATCTCAGTGATAAGCCATGTAAAATTCTAAGATAAAGAGAAATTATTATTGGATATAATTTACTCTATACAACATACCAAGAAATGTTGAAAGGATATGTTAATTGTTATCTTAGATAGTGATGATTCAAAGTCATCAAACAGGGAACTATGTGTTTGGTGTTAAAGGAAATGCAGTAGCAAGGAAATTTAACGAAGGTTGATAACGAGATCAACAATGGATTCCGTAGCTTTGGACGCAAAGTCGGATAAAAAGTGAGAGTAGCTTTGGAATTTCCTTGGATACATACTTATGGCCATAGTATATGTATGCTGGAATTAGATTGTTACGATCAAACAATTATTTTGGAAGAAACACATAGTTTGAGATTATGGTATGTCTCGATAAATAGATCGACGATATGGTACCATAAAGCAATTGCTCTCAAATGCGCGCATCGAAAAGAAATAGTGTATGTGAATTGTATCTAGCCGGCAAATGATACTAATTCTAGAGAGCGTATAATTGCGTCATCAAGGGAAATGGGATAGCCTATATAGAGTAGTATTTATAGCGGACACCCAACCTAGCGATTGGAGATCCCATGGTTATCTAGGTTCAAAGGGACAACCAAGTTATAAATTTATACTCAGCGGAAACACTGTGAGAGTTTATTCTCTTTCCCATTTCTATGATGAAACAGTGTTGTCTGTCAAGTGAGAGGTTGAGAATTTCTCTTAATGATTCCTATGGCTTAGTTTAACTAAGAAAAGTATGGCGGATACTTTCAAATAGGAGATCACCTATATGAGTGTGAAGTGGGGCCGCTTCTATGATAACTATAAGGCTAAGTTAATCTAGAGCACTCATGAAAAACCAACATCGTTCGGGGCGAAATGAACACAACCGAGAACCGGATATGTAAGGAAATAAACGTGTGATATCTATTGCATCGGTTTACATCATAAAGTTGGGCGGTTCAAGACATCGCGTTCACCGAACAACTAGTAAACCCAGGTAGGTATTCACTACGGAAGATTCAAAGCCAAAAGCTATCTCTCCGATGCTGGTGATGTTCCGCGCACAAACTCTCTCTAATGTATGCATTAAACTTGCATGAATTTATATTCAATGTGGGGGATTGTTGGAATTTTTGAATAGAAATATGAATAGGTGTGTCCACTCACTTGAGTCTTTTGAACAATAGTGTCTTATCCCAAGGGATGTGACTCTCCATTAAAGGTTGTGCTCTTCATGAAAGGACTTCTCCAAGAGTCACCTCTAGCCTATATAAACCACACTCATTCTCCATTGCAAGCATGTGTTTTTAGAATCATAAAACTAGTACTAGGAATTTTAAGAGTTTGCATGTGTCTTCAAGAGTTAAAGAAGAGTTTGTGCTACATCCATTCGCGTTCGCTGTTCGGTGTTATCGAAGTGCTGCGAAAAACATCGAGGTATTGTTGAATGTTGGAGACATGTGCCGCTAAACCCGCAATAACTTGACATTATATACGGGGCATCAAATGTCTTAAGCAAAGAGATTACTCGCCTCAATACACCCAAGTAAGTCTGTTTCAGTTTTGTGATTGATCGTCTCTTTTCTATCATTCTTTTCTTGTTTTGTTGTTGGTATTACGAGATGTAATACATAAGTGAAAATCGTGTTACAAAGAGTTGTAACGGATCGGTGGATAATACACGAGTTGTATTAATGGAGAATCGGTAACAAAGACATTTATCCAACAAGTACACTAAGCTTAATCATGTTCTCGGTGACGTAACCCTTTCCTACGAAGTCACCACCCTTAGAGATTACAACTTTGTTAGACTCGCTACAAATTTAAAACCTTTCCCTAGTAAGATGGTTTCGAGACAAGATTCTTGCATATGTCCTGGGACGTGATACACGTCATTCAATGTGAGAGTTTTTCTGAAGTAGCTTCACTCAACCTTGCCTTTCCCCACAACTTTCGAGGTGGAGGAGTTACCCATATACATTTTCTCATCGTCTCCCTACGGTGCCATAGGAGGAGAAAGCATTTACGAACTTGCAGACATGCCTGGTGGCTCAGACCCAGCCACCCGAGTCTCTCACGTGGTCACATTTGAGACAAGGTTGACTTGAGACACCATGCCGAAAAATATCCGTAATTATCTACTATGTTTGCCTTATTTTTGTTTAGGGTCGGTTTTGGTCTTCTTAGGTGCCTTACAGGTCTTTGGCCATATGGCCGGCTTTTCCATTGATTATAATGATCGCCTTTGATGGTGTTTTTGGAGACACCACCCCTAGGCTTAAGATTGTTACCTTTGGGGTTTCGACGTTTTTACGTCTCGTTACCATTTTTTGCCGGATTCTCCATGCTTGTTCTTTGATGCCGCCTTATCGTCCAAAGTGACATGCGCCTTGTTGGACATGTCTTTGCTCGGCATCAGCTCTTGTTCTTGTTTACGAAGTTCCTCCACCCCGGATCATTTTCCCTAGCTCCACCATGGTGATTTCGCGATTTTGTGTCGTGACCTCTTCGGTACTCGTTCCATGAGGGTGGAAGCTTTTCAATCATCTGAGATACTTGTAGAGCTTCATCAAGCGCAAGCCTTCAAGAAGGATTTCGTTGATGAGTAGCCGGAGTTCGACGAATTGATCTACAATGGGCTTTTCATGGTCATCTTGAAATCCAGAGAACTTGGCCATCAAGAACTTCTTGCTCCCGCGACCTCGGCAAGATACTTATCCTCAAGGGCTTCCCACAAATGGTAAGCATTAAAATTTTCTTTTGCATTATAAAAAGTCGTACAAAGAGTCATCCGGGCGTTAAGAATGTGGTTTTTGCACATGTAATTCTTCCTAGTCCACCTCTCTAGATCATGTTCATAACCGCGGTCATGAAGCCTTCTCGAGGGTGCAGCAAGGGCAACTTCATCTAACCTTTGGTCTTTTAAGAAAAACAACATTTTGGTGCCATCGTTTAAAATCCATACCACTAAACTTTGGGGTTTGTCTACAGTACTCTTTCCCATTTTGTTACGGTAACTGAAACGCTATTGCCTTTAGTTTGTTGGAAACAATGTAACAATAATGAAAGAGATGTGAAGAATATACTTAGCTCAAACCCATGCTTCACTGATGTTGTTGGTGATGCTCAAACAATGGTAACTCCGGAGCAGTGTAGAGGCACGTATAAATACGCGACCTAAAGGCAATATCGCCTTTGCTACTCCTCCGAGATGCTATAAGCAGTTGCGAGTCACCTCCGGGATACAACTACCGCTAGTACCTCTCGATGTAGCATACAAAGAAGGTACCTAAGAGCTTGGAAGCACTTTGGAAAAGTTGTTACTCCAAGAGAGAAAAAGCTGAAAGTTTTTATTTCTCGAAAACCTTAAGAACTCGTTAAGAAAACAAGAGAGGAAGAGAAGAAGAAGAGAAGAGAAAGCTTCTCTTGGTGTGTATTGTGAAGTGAGAAACTCTTCACTATTTATAGCAAAAATCAGTAAGCAAAACAAGAAAAACGCCAAGGAAAACCCATGCGTATGACAAGGTTCTGGTTATGTTTTTGTTCTTCAAACAAACAAAACAAGCCAAAGAAATCGGACTTCAAACAAAGTGTGTAGTTTTACATCGAAATTGACTTTTCACGAAAAGCATTTTTGCATAATCGTTTCGAAACGGCTTTTATTTAAAGCGGCAAACCAAACACGTAAGGACAGGGAATATTGCTTCACATATGTGACAAGCACGTCCAAACAAAAAGACACATGTGCGAGAAAACATGAGTAAAATTTTCGGTAAAAGATAAGTCTTATTGAACCCCACACCCACACCCACACCCACACCGGACCGGACCGACCCGACCCGACCGACCGACCGACCGACCGGACGGACGGCGGCGTGCGTGCTTCTGTGCGAAGCACCGTTGCACGGGAAAGGGACCCTAGCCATAGTCTAAGTCTTCCCAATCGCACAAAGGCTAAGTGCCCAAAGGGCTGCCCTTATAGCCCAATTCTATGGTATTTAAGTCTAGAATTGTTTAGATTTTCACCTATGTGGGACTAATGTTTTAACTATTCACAAGGAAAAAACATTTTTGTGGGCAAGTCAAAGTCCTTGGTTAAACACGTTTTCCAACAATCCCCCATGAATAATAAAACATGTCGACAAAAATACGAGAAAACAGAATACATCAAATTTAGGCTAAGGTGTCCCGAGAGATTGAACCTTAACTTAGTGAGAGGTTACCTGGGCTTGCTTGTTGTTACGGTGAACACAATGTCTTGAACCAGACAATGTGAGTGCAATTCGGAAATAACAACCACGCTTTGATGTATCAAAAAAAGGTTTGCAAGCTCTTGCCGTTGTGCCCATTTTGGCCTTGGGCTAAATCCGGACGTAATGAATGTCTCTAGAGAATCCGCTCAAATTCTCATAGGAAGCGGCCCCACTTCCAACATTCACATAGGTGAGTCCATAAAGAGTGTCTGCCACACCGCTTTAATCAAAGCCATGGTACTCATTAAGATCTCAACGGATCATCCTAAATCATGCGAGTAGCACTATCACACGGTTGCACCATAGGGAGGGACTAAGATAGTGCTTTCTCTCTCGTTATCACCAAAAATTAGTAGTCTCATTGAACCTTGATTCTGGAGCTCCATTCACAAGGTTGAGTATCCTTCTTGGCAATTTTATTTTATGAGCTTAAGTCCCATCCCCCTCGATGCGGAACTAACTTTCTCTCAGGTAACCCTTTCGTCAAAGGGTGCATGCAATATTCTCTTTAGACCCTACAAAGTCTATAGAGATGATACACATGAGAGAGTAGTTGTCTCACTGTCTTGTGTCTTTACGAATGTGTATCGACTTTCCGTTGTACACCTTATTCTCTGCACATCCAATAGCGGCTTTCTTGTCACAGTGGATTGCGATAGAAGACACGAGGCTTGGGCAGTGGAATTCCTCCCGTAGAAACCTCGTATCCATTCGGCTTCCTCTGCGGCTTTATCCAAGGCTATAAACTCGGACTCATCTTTTTTGGATCGAGCTATACATGTCTGTTTGGAAGACTTCCATGACACGGAGCCGCACCTCAAGTGTGAAGACGTACCCACTTGTGCACTTGCACTTATGCGCTCTGATATCCAGTTGGCATCACGGGACCCCTCTATCTGACGGGATACTTCCCAAAACTTAAGCAATAGTTTGAAGTTCCTCTCTGAGCAAGTAGAACTCTGTATAGGGCTTTCGGTGATTCTCCCCGGGGTTGCAAGTGCACCGCTCAATCAAGCCACTGCGTAGGCAATATCTCAGTCAGTACAGATTCATCAAATACATAATATTTCAATAACACGAGAATACTCGGAGTTGACGAATTCCTTTACCCTTGTTCTTTTCAATTTACAATTGGGGTCATAGGGGAGTAGATGCGGGTTTAGCATTTTCATGCTTAAATCTCTTGAGCACGGTTTCGACATAATGAGATTGACTAAGACTATAACCATCGGTTGTCTTTCGACTTTCATCCCTAAGATTATATCAGCGGGGCCTAAGTCTTTCATGTCAAAGTTTTCGTTGACATGCTTTTTAGTGGCATTAATGATTTGGTTCTTGCCTAATATGAGCATATCATCAACATACAGGCATACAATAACATGAGAATTATCCCGTGATTTAATATAAACACATTTATCAGTTCATTAATTTCAAGCCATTAGTCATCATTACATGATCAAATTTTTCATGCCACATTTTGTTTAGGTGCTTGTTTTAAACCATACGAGATTTTTTTCAATTTGCATACTTTATCTTCTAAACCTTTCACAACAAAACCTTGGGTTGTTCCATGTAAATTTCTTCAATCAATTCACCATGTAAAAATGCGGTTTTAACATCCATCGATGTATATGCAAATCATAAATAGAAGCAATAGCAATCGGCATCCTAATAGAAGTGATTCTAGTGATAGGTGAATATGTATCAAAGAAATCTACTCCTTCCTTTTAATACGTAGCCCTTGACTACCAACCTAGCTTTGTGTTTTTCCGTAGTCCCATCTGGTCTAAGCTTTCTTTTAAAGACCCATTTGCACCCTATGGCTTTACTACCAGGAGGTAAGTCTACCGGATCCCAAGTGTCGTTATCTTGAATGGAATCCCACTCATTAAGGAAGCTTCTTCCCGAAGGAGCTCCAGGACAAGTCATTGCTTCCTTATAGGTTTGGGAGGTTGAGACTCTACCGCAAGAGTCACAAACTCGGACAGAAACTTTTCTGGTTCTGACCCTCTTACTTCTTACAGGTTCGGTTTCAACATCTAGAGTTGGGGTTTGACTAGTCGAAGGAACATCCGAGAGGTCATCGCGGACCCTTTTGCAAGGTCCGGACCTAAAAGGAAAAATGTGTTCAAGAACACCGCATCTCTAGATTCCATAATGGTGTTATCACCAATGACCATGAACCTATACGCACTAGAGTGCTCGGGGTAACCTAAGAAAACACAGTCCATAGTTTTAGGTCCTATTTTGGTTTGCTTGGGCAGGAATGCCCACCTTAGCCAAAAACCCCACACTTTAAAGAATGCGTAGGAAGGTGGTCTACCTATCCATAATTCATATGGGGTTTTATCAGATTTCTTAAATGGAATGCGGTTCAAGATATAACAAGCAGAGAGAATTGCTTCCCCCCACAAGTTCGAGGGTAGCCCTGAGCTAGCTAACATAGCGTTTACCATATCTATGAGTGTTCGGTTTTCCTTTCGGCTACTCCATTCGGTGAGGTGAAGAGGTGCACTAGTCTCGTGAATGATGCCATTAAGTTTGCAAAATTCCTCCTATGGGTATCACATACTCACCGCCAAGCCCGACCCAAGAGTTTTAATTGTAACGCCTCTTTGGTTTTCTACTTCAAGTTTATATAATTTGAAAGCTTCTAAGGCTTCATCCTTGCTTCTAAGAAGGTAAACTTGACAGTATCGGGAGTGATCATCGATAAAAGTGATGTACCATTTTTTACCACCTTTAGTTGGAGTTGATTTTAAATCTCCTAAATCCAGTGAATTAGTTCTAGGGGAGTTGTACTACGTTCAACCTTTTTGTTAAAGGGTTTTCTTGCAAATTTAGATTCAACACAAATTTCACATTTATGACCTCTGTCAAAGTTTATTTTAGGAATGCACCTAGACTAGCAAGTTTTTCAATGGATTTGAAGTTAACATGTCCTAGTCTATCATGCCAAACATGTGAGGAGTCACAAACATAAGCGAGAAGAAGATGCATTTTCGTTCAAGTTCAAGGAAAGTTGTTGGAATTTTTGAATAGAAATATGAATAGGTGTGTCCACTCACTTGAGTCTTTTGAACAATAGTGTCTTATCCCAAGGGATGTGACTCTCCATTAAAGGTTGTGCTCTTCATGAAAGGACTTCTCCAAGAGTCACCTCTAGCCTATATAAACCACACTCATTCTCCATTGCAAGCATGTGTTTTTAGAATCATAAAACTAGTATTAGGAATTTTAAGAGTTTGCATGTGTCTTCAAGAGTTAAAGAAGAGTTTGTGCTACATCCATTCGCGTTCGGCTGTTCGGTGTTATCGAAGTCTTTGCGAAAAACATCGAGTATTGTTGAATGTTGGACACATGTGCGCTAAACACATGTGACATTATATACGGGGCATCAAATGTCTTAAGCAAAGAGATTACTCGCCTCAATACACCCAAGTAAGTCTGTTTTCGAGTTTTGTGATTGATCGTCTCTTTTCTATCATTCTTTTCTTGTTTTTGTTGTTGGTATTACGAGATGTAATACATAAGTGAAAATCGTGTTACAAAGAGTTGTAACGGATCGGTGGATAATACACGAGTTGTATTAATGGAGAATCGGTAACAAAGACATTTATCCAACAATCTTAAGACATTTGACTCGGTTATTTATCTTTGTTACTGATATGTCGTTTAAGTGTAACCCATCTCTCAATTATTCTGTTGAGGAACATAAATAATTTTGTTGGAAAAGTTCCGTGGCTTTAACATTTCAAAGTTCAGTGGCCCCTGCTAAGCTCCAGAGGTAACGGGTCCCACCATTCCTATTAGAGCTCGGTGCAAACCGAAGTAGAAAACTTCGGTGCATCTAGCACAACTGTTACTTGAAGTGTAACATAAAAGAATGCACGACTGACTCTCTTTCCGTCATTATTGGCTGCTGACTGACTCTTTGGCGTTCATTATTCTCGAGCTAGAAAAAGAATACACCGCATCACATGGTTTGTGTAGGTAAAACCGTAAAAGATTGAATAAGTTGTGGCTTTAGGTGTGCTTTTGCTTATATGTCTGCATCTCTGGTACATCCATTTGGGGTACGGTATTTTCATGAACGAACAAACAAAGATGAAAAAAAAAAGCTAGCAACGACATAATTAACCAGGCGAGATTGGGGTATACCCAGATTAATTGGGCTATACCCAATAAGACAAAATAGGGTTATTTTGAAGTAAAAAAGGTTACCCCTTAACCAAATATTTTCAAAATGGCAAAAATGCCCTTTTATAATTAACACTAAAAAACTGATTAGGCTAATTAATTGAGTTTAGATAAAAATTTTGAAAATGAAAATTCATGGAGATTAAACCTTTAATCCGTCTTGTGAGTTCGATTAAGATCAAAAAATTTGGTTTTCAAAAATGTCAAAGGTCTGAGAAGGTTCGATTGAAAAAGGTGTCGGCTATATATGGTGGCATGGTCTTTGTTTGAATAAAATGCCGACCAATTTTAGCCGACAAGGTATTTAAATGAAGAACATGCCGACTTTTTTTTTTGACACACAAGAGATGGCTATTGAAAAATATTAGTTGGCAAGGTCTACAAAAAAAACCGCCGGCTAGTGAAAAATACCACCATTTGTTGAAAATACCATGCCTAGAGGCTATATTTAACGACAAGGTATTTAAATGAAGAACATGCCGACTTTATTTTTTGACACATGAGGGAGAGGGCTATTAAAAAATATTAGTCGGCAAGGTCTCAAAAAAAACCCAGGATGTTGAGAAAAATACCCACGGCGGTATAAGTCGGCAAGGTCTTCAAAAATATACTAGGCGGTTGTTGAAAAAATTTACGATCGTCGCCATGGATGTTATGAAAAGTCAGGCAAGATATGCATGTTACGACCTTGCCGACCAAAAACACGGAAATCATAATTTTCGATTTCCAACCTAACATAACAATCAATCACACAACACAATGATGGGTTTGAGTTCAAACATCATTTATAGTTTTCTTTTCGCTGGTAGAGTCAACAATTTTTTGGAAAATCAAAGTTGAAGATTTTTATATGGCTTTGGTTGATGGAAGATGAAGATGAAGAAGAAGAAGAGAAGATTAAGAGTTGTTTAGTTTCTTAGTTTTAGGGTTAATGAAATTAAGAAATGAGTTTATTTTTAAGATTTTATTAGTTCAAGGGTATTAAAGTAAAATCACCCTTTTTAATAATGACACATCATGTCCCCTTGAAATTGGGTATACCCCAATTAATCTGGGTATACCCCAATCTCGCCAGGATAATTAATTTCTCTACTTCATAATATTTTTTTTTTTGAACTGTGAATTTGTATTAATAAAAAGTATATTATACGAAAAAGAGAGCTGAAGCGGAAACAATGATCTCAAGCTCAACCACTCAAAAAAGAAAAAGAGAGAAAAAAAACCTCATTTGATTGGGGGGCCAACAATATTAATAGGGGGCCTTGATATTTTATTTGCACCCCAAATTTTTCAGGGGCGTATTAATCCGATTATGAAAGTACTATTATACCCTTCACTAAAAATAAATCTTAAAAACCTATTAACCCTTAATCATAAGCCCCAATTCATTTCTAGTTCTAAACAAAAAGATCACTCCCTCCCCTCTCACCCTCTCGACTCTTCTCTTCTCCTCCATTAACGACTCCAAGAAAAAAAAAAAAAATTCACCCGAAAAATTTCAGTTGCAGTAAAAGGGTCGTCAATTCGACAAGCCTAAACCCTAACGATTTTTCATATGCATATAGATACCATAAAAAATCGTTAGGGTATATGATGATCAAGATAACGATCCTATTTTTCGGGTTTTCATATTTTTTTACCCTAGATTAGAGTCCTTAACATAATATAGAAACCTATGACGATCCTCTATGGACGACCCTTTTTTAAAGGTCAACGACCTAGGTGAAAAACAAACAGCCTCTCTTTCCCAAAAATTTTCAGAGACGTCTTGGTATAGACACACAAAATAACGACTCTTTGTGACCCAAGCTAAGAGTCGTCGAGGTATATCATATTACCCCGACGATTTTTTCATAACTGGAAAAGTTGCGAGGTTTGAGTCGTCAGGTATATCATATTACCGACGATTTTCATAACACGGAAAAGTTGCGAGGTTTGAGTCGTCATTTTGGTGTCAATACATTGACGACTTTATAGAGTGGTTAGGGTATACATCCTCGACATTGACGACTCTTTTCGTGTTGTGACATATATCCAATCCATGGGAGAATTTAAGATAATCTTACCATCAACACAATCATCTTTGTTACTTGAACCTTCTCCAACATCATTTCCCCTACTTGAAACCTCCTCTTCTTCTTTTCATTAAAAAAAAAAAAAAAAAAAAAAAAAAAAAGTGTTTTTTATCTAACATAATCTAACCACACTAATTAAATTAACTTTATTAAGTTTTAATCTTTTAATCATTGAGGGTAGTTTAGGTATTTAGAAAAAATTTTGTTAAGGGTGACCCAAATTAGGTTTGGGTGACCTTGTTTGTCCTCTAGTGGGAGGCCCCCAATTAATATCTTTGGCCCCCAATCAAATTAGGAAAAAAAAAATTATATACAAATTACTATAAATTAATTGAAGAAAAGAAGAGTTCAGTGAGGATCCCAAATGAAGAGGTGTCCCAACTAAGCACAACTCCCGTGTTCGCGGCCCAACAAAAAAAAATGGCAAATTAAAAACATGACAAACATTTTTACGGAGTAAGTTGCCGAATCCATTACCGTTGAGTAGTTTTGACATGATTTTTCTTCCTTGAAAAAGATAATAATATTGAAGAACACACAGACCGTGTGCATGCAAATACAACTAAAAAAGGTCAAGACAAAAAGTTTTGACAGGATAATGTCCAACTGGATGATGGTTTTGTTCAGGTCTGGATTTCGCCTCAATCCTATGATGTATTCCGGTACACAATATTCGTATGTACGAAGGTTAACCTTGCGAGATTTCAATGCATTCACTAGCTATTGGCATTAAATTAAGAGCACGATACAGGTTAAAGGGACGCTTCATTTCTTGAGCCGTACCAAATTTCCATCTCTCGACAGGTCGAAATTATTTGGAGATAGATGACATGGCTAAGTATTGTGGCAATAGAGAAAGTAAAATATCTTATTTGGATGACCCCTTGGATATTAAAAGCGCTTGTCGATGTCGCGTCGAGTGTTGTTTGTCGCGTTGGAGCGTCCGTTGGCACTTAAATGAACTTCAGTAGCTAAGGATGAAATGACAAAATAAAACCAGTAAGCAGACGCACAAGTTTGTAGTTGTCGTGGGCCGTGGCTCTCAGTTTGGTGACACGTGGAGAGTTTTAAAGGTTTCTTTGTTTTGGTTGGTGTGGTACTAGTGAGCGAGTTTGTCTCGGGGTAATATGAGTTGGAGTGAATCCGAGTTCAGTTAGCATCATCATCCTCTCTCTTTCTCTAGACGATTTCCCCAACTTTTCTCTTCATTTCCCGCCATTAATTCTTCAGGTAATTACTTTGCTTCCCTTTCCTTTTTCAATTAACCATTCGAATTTCATTTTCAAAATTGGGGATGTCTATTCTTGTAAAATTTTGATTGATTTTTCCGTTATCTTTGGGGCTCTTTTAATTGATGGTTGGTAATCAATTAGGGTAATGAAAGATAAAACGCAGCAGAAGGTAGTAGTCTTGTAGATATGGAAGATGCTTGCTGAGATGCCGATGAATATCAAATTGCGTTGTTTAGAGAACAAAGCAAGCAACTCCAGATTCCAGTTCCTCCTGTTTCTGATGAACTGCTACTGCTAGTTGTTTTACGATTTGTTTTAGACCAAGGGCTTATTTTGTTTTCAACCCAAACCACAGCTGGAACATCGGAAGTGTTTGTAGAAATGCCTGAGTGAGAATAATTTGAAAGGAAGGCAAGGGAGGTTGGAATGCTGAACTTGGACTTACAGTAGTTCAACTTCAAGCAGATACAGATTATTTAATTTGTCATAATATCTGATAAAAACATTTTGTTGTAATTTTGACAGTGGGCAGGACTTCGTTCTACGAACAAAGGACATTCTGCAGAAATATAAATCAAATCAAGCATACGGATGATCAGAACCAGCTTAAACACCTCGCAAAGGCTAATTTGCTCAACTTGAACTCAGTGTCGTCTCTCCATCGAGTGCTATACTAGCTGTTGAAGAGGTAAACCAAAATTTTCAACTAGTCCCAGACCAAAATTATGCATACACCGTTCTTTTATAAACTTGCAAACGTCTTCATGTGTGTGACAAAATGCCTCATCTAAAATCTCAAACTATGAAAAAAAGCAAAGTTATCCATGCCAAGACCCTGAGTCTTGGGTTTGGATTACAAGGAAAACTTGGAAATTTAGATCAGTTGGTAAATGTGGCGAGATTGATTTCGCAAAAAAGGCCTTCAACCGGCTTGATATAAGATATACTGTTGCCTGGAATTCAGTCATGTCTATATGTATTCAAGATCGGAAGTTCCAGAAGAGGTTGTCAGGGTGTTAGTAGTGATAAGAGTTATGTTAATATGATTACTATTTTATAAGACCCTTTCGTACTGTTGCGTTGCGCTCTTATTTTGTACCCTATAATGTTGTTTCTGAAGGTACTGAACAGGCTATGGAGAAACTCCAGGTTCTTCAGCAACAGGTTCATCTAGTAGTTCAGCATTCTCCTCAGCCTGGACCTGCTACTTTTCTTTTGCAATGCCTCTATGTCATTCCGGTTCTTGAACCTTTATACACTAATGCTTCAGTCACTTAATCACATGGTCTGGAGATGTATGATGGTAATTTGGGCAAAGCAAAGGCATACAAGGAACCATATATTTTCAATCGTTTGTACTACAAGTTGTTACTCTTTTGGAGCGATTTTCAATTTGTCAATCTAAAGAGGAGTTTCTTACGAGGATGATCAAAGAAAAGCAGTTCAAAGCGGCAGAAAAGTGCGCAACATCCGTGGGGAAGCCCTTGGTAGTTATACTGATAAATAAATATCTCGACTTGAAATTGTTGAAGAATGCTTCTGATCTTCTAGAGAAGAACAACATCAAGCAGGATTCCCCAAAAGTGCATCATATGTACTAAAAGAGGTGAATTTTTATAACTATCATTCGCATTTGAACTTGGCCTTTATTTTTAATTCTTGACAACCTTTGTTTTTTTTTTTTTTTTTTTTTTTGAATCTTCTTCTCAATTAATGGAGACATTCTGTCAATTTGCAGTCAACTGGAGAGCTTTGCAGAAAAAGGATTGTGGGAATATGCTGAGTTGAGGACTAATGAGAATAAACAATTACTTGAGCACCTGGTAAGAGATAGTGTTTGATATAGTAGCTGGTCATGTCCTTACGATCAATGCATGTTGAGAGGAAGAAAAGTCTGATATATTTCTTGTATATATGGCAAGGAAGCAGGGTATCCACAGAAGGCTGATGAATTATGCAGGCGATACGCCCTTGATGGTGTTGCCAAATCTCAAGGTACCACCAGCTGAAATTTAATCTGTTGATTAAAGTTTTTCTCTCCACAAATTGCAAAGGAAAACCATCTAGATCTAGATTGTATGCTTTGGGAGTAGGAAGAGTTAGTGAATAATGCTTAAGCCCTAGGACTTGATAATTTGTCTCAGATTATGAGCAATGGTAAACGTCTTGAACATGACCTTGTATCTTCCTGAAGTCCTACCCCTTACTCAGTCTACACCTTTCTTTGCTTTACTGTAGAATCCTTCCATAATTAAAGAGCTAGATTATGTATTGAAGAATGTAAAGTGATAGGACTGTGAATGCAAGCCAAATTATGTATTGAAGAATGTAAAGTGCTTTTCTTAAATTTATCAAACTTATGATATCATTTGGTGCTGAATTAAGCTGACTCTTAAAAAAATTTGTGCTATGATATTGTATCAAATGAAATTTGATTCTGATTTGTGGGGATTCCTCAAGTCTTAACTGGTTTTGTTTTGAAGCTGAAAAGGCATATAGAGATTAGTGATTAGGTTAGTGATATGATGGGATTGCTTTTGCTTTGCTTCATTCTGGATAAATTGGTGGTTTTGTATAAGAGAATTGGTGTCCTACAAGGCGAGCAAAGGGTGGTTGGACTACTGAAGAGGTAAGACTTCTTGTGAACGAGCTTCTTATAATTCTCATCCACCGTCCAAACTTAGAAACTGTTAGCCTAGCTATTCAGTTTTCTTGAGAAACTCAATGTTGATATCTACTGATTACATAGTTAATTCTGTTTGGGATTCTGATGATGCCTTTTTGGGTAAGCTCTATAAGCTTTTTGTCCTGTAATCTACTTGTTAGCTTGGAGTCGACTAACTTTTGCAGACAGACAGTTTATTCCGTCGGATAATATTCATATTACGGGGAATGTGTTATTTCATTTATATGCAGCATATAATGTGCTTGAATTCATTGTTGTTTCCTAACTGTCATCTTCCTTTCTACTCATATTTTACGGTTGGCATCGTTACAATAAGTAATGTTCTAACATCTAGAAATATCACCACAGGATGAGAAGTTGCGGAAAGCTGGTGAATCTTTTAAGGACAAAATTTGGACGCAAATAGGTTGGTCTGTTTTTTGTTTATTCATCTGTTTTTGTAGTATATCTGAAGCTGTGTTAATTCACAAGACGTAGAAAAATAGACTAATGAAGCATTTTAGTGGGAGATGTAAATACATGTAGACACGTATGTATGTTGAAATCTTACAACGCCATTTTCCTGTCAGTCCTTTCCAGTTACGAAGCTTTTATTAGTTCAAGTTTACAAAATATATATATTTTTTAATTCGTTAATTTTTACCATTTAAAGAAGATCTGATTGAGGTGCCCCATGGGGTGGTAAAATTGATCATCTATCTATGCAGCTACTAATTTACTTCATAGAAGAGAAGTGCAATGTCTGCATCGATGGCAAAAGGTTTGACACCAAATCCAGACCTGGTTAAGGGACAATGGACCCCAAATCCGTTCTTTGGTTCTAACAGTTCTCACAGAGTTTCCAATTAAACTTACGTCTTGCTTTCTCATGTTTCTTTCAGGAAGATGATAAAATCTTGGAGTTGGTCTATGGACCTCTGTTAAAACAAAAGTGATCAGGTCGCATAGGAAAGCAATACCCATAATAATAAACTGTACCTTTCCTATAAACTTGGTCAGACATAGAAGCAAAGCAGAAGCCATGAAAAAGACAGGAGTTTGCATTCACAAGAAAGAATGAAAGAACAACGAAAAAAAACTGATAATAGTGAAGAAGTGCCTGGTTCAGGATGTGATTTGAAAAGATTTGTAATTAGCTGTTTTTAATCCATACAGATGGGTGGTTTTATTCTTGGAAGGCTTATTTTTATTGATCAAGGCTGATGTTTTCTGGTCTTTAGAGAAGAAACTGGATACGGATGAGCACGAAATGGAGAAAGGTTAAACCCAAATGAAGGAAAAGAACTGAAGAATGACAATTTGCTTGTCATGGTAATAGCGGCATTAGACTGTTCTGTTTGAAGCAATAGCTCTGGTAGTATAAGGCCCTCTAGGGTATTAAATTCTACTGTATTGTACTATTTGATTTAATTTTCCAATCTAAAGAACTAATCACAGAGACTAACAAATCAACTGCACATTTCTCCCATGAGCAATTTAATAACAAGATTCACAAATGAAACCAGTAATTTATTTATTCAGAGAATACTCAAATTGAAAAAACTTCGAAAATCTTAATTCAAACAATCCAAGATTATAAGACTTATAAAAAAACTCTGGCAAAAGAAGACTTGTGAAAAAGAAAAATGTCAAATGCTCTCAACTTCAGCCATAAACTCTTTCAGCACCAATTTCTTCCTTCCTGCCAAGACCAAAAGGAATCCAAGTTAATAAAGATAAAAACCCACATGCAGTGCAAGCTAGTTTAAGAATTTAGAAAATGTGCAAAGAGTTCATTCGCTATGAGTCAGATTAAGATGACAAGTTAATTTACTCAAAAAAACCAAAATGTGATCGTTCTACTTACCATTTGCTATCTATCCTACATAAGTGCCAGAGCCGAGTGATACTAGGCTTTCAAATGATTCTTCTAAAACCGTTAATCTTTGGTCTTCTAACTCGTTAATTTCATACTCAGCACATATTTTGTCCTCATTATTGAAAGACCACATCAGACTTGGGTGGTTTGTTGCATTTAAAGTTCTTAGAACACAATGTTCTTTGTGCCAATCTTTCGTTGCTGACATTCAAAAAAGACTTTGTCATGGGTATTAGTTATCTTTTGTAATCTACTTTTGCTCGATCCTAGCGTATACACCTCAACTAAACAATAAATACTACCAGCTGGGTTATGTCATCTAATTAAGCTGTCTCATCTTCTATTCTTGTACTCTTTGGTACATGGATTCCAAACACAAAGAAAACAGAACATACAAACCAGACCATGGCAAAACCAAGACAATATACAATTAATGGATAATCATATTCTTTTCATACCCAAACAAAGATGATGAACAAATACAAAACTACCTGCTTTCTTCTATACATGAGGTTATAACGATAATAAGGTTATTAAGGTGTGCTTTAATGAAACTTTGGCTGATTGTGGTGACATGATAATAGTGATTTTTTACAAGGATGTCAAAGGTATAAAGGAAGAAGACACTCGTTAAGATTTTTCTGAACTAGTAGCGACGAAGATTTTAGGGAGATTAAGCTGGACACCAACCAGAACAAACACGCCAATCCCATGAAAACAAAATCTTAACAGTATGATGAAATGGTCAGGACTCTGAATCATTACATACCCAAACACCTTTCCTATAAACCATGTAGCCAGTAGTATCATTCAGTGCAATTGGATGATATAAATCTTTGCAAGTTGGAAAGCAATTACTCTGAATTCGTGAGATTAACGGACACCCTGCCAATCCCAACAAAATCTTAATGAAATGGTCAGGACTCTGCTTACCTTTCTTCTTCGAAGTATAAATTTGCAAGTTGGAAAGCAATTATAATTCTCCCTTGTAAGAGTTGATTACTCTTCTTCATGGCTTAAACATTTGGTTCAACAACAGAGATTACACTGGCCAAATACTATAACGCCATAACATAGAGATGAACAACAAAGTATATGATGGCAATTATGATAAGAAAACCGACCGCTCCCCACCACAGAGCTCCTTCATTAATATTTAACGAATCAAAGACATATATAGGAATGAAGAGGATCAAGTAGTAGGTCGCGGACTTGAGATGTAAGGCGTATAAGAAGGTGATCAGAAGATGTTTAAATATGCGAGGATTCGCAAAGAGAGTGGGGATAAAGGAAACAGACTTGGATGCATAAAGAGAAACTACCGTGAAGAAAATAACCGATGTAGAGAGAAGAAACAAGAGGAAAAAGGAAAGGTTGTAGACGAACTCATGGATTGATTTGGGATAGAGGGTAGGCACAATGTCGGAGAATGAAATTTTACATAATAACTGGATCAATGAAAGTGGGAGAATGAGTTTGATGGTACTAATCAAAAACAGTGGAGATGGTGATTTGGCTGGGATTTGCATTGCTTCTCCGATGATTTGATTTGCATCCAAGAATTTGAGATATTTTGCTGCAGTAAAGAGCTTCATAGCTGTTTAGTTTCAGTGGTGAAAGAAAGAAAGCATAGAAGAAATAGTGCTTGAGAGTTTGGAAGGCGCTGGTATTAATTTGTAGTGAGGGAACCCACTATGAATGACATGTTACTAGAGAGGAAAAAGCATTTAAGAGACCGGAAAGAGAACTCTGATCAAGACTCTAATGGAATGGAAAGAATTAGAAAATCATTCAAGGAAGTAATAAGGAGACTTTGGGGAGAGGTAATAGAACTCAATGAGATGGACAGTCTTGTGGTATTCTTTGGTCCTCATTTGTCTTGTTTTTCGTGGCGCTGGTTGTCAGCTTTGTGTTTGAGTCCGGCATATATTTGGCCAAGTCTCACATTTTTCCGGTAACTTGAAAATATGCATCAATAATTTGCCGGTATAATGCACATTTTTTTAAAAAAAATCTTTGAATGTAAAAAACGATAAAATGCACGTACGCACGCAAAGTGGTTTTCAGGACTGGTAAAAGCTACCAGTTAATGGAGAGTGTGTGTTGTCAAATGGTTTTCAGCAGGGATGGGTTTCTACCAGAAAATGACTAATGGACCAGCTAAAAGCAGTTTTGAGAAAGGAGGAGTTTCCCAGAAGATACAGTAGATGTATATGTTCACCAACATTCCCTAGTTAGGAACGGACTTTGATGGTTCCATTCAGTTTTGTGCAATGGAATCTAATCACAATTCAACCTCACTCACACTATAGTGGTATTTTCTTCATCATCTTAATTTTCTTTATATTAACTTATAAGAAGATGAAGGCATCTACATAGTTAGGTCGGTTGTTTTTTTGTGGTGAGTTAGGTTGGTTGTTGTAGACATATAGTTGTTTGTAAATCCATGCTCTACAAAAGAGTTTGGTGACATCTACCAATCTCATTCCCATTCATCTGCCAACAATGGTTACACTCAAACGGCGCAAACTTCTGGTAGACATATAGAAATGTAATAAACTGTGGAGATCCTATTGCAGTTTTACTGGAATTGAACTAGAAAGCGGTAAGAAATGTAACATCATCACCTTTAAAGTCAATCCATGCATCCTTGTACACAAACTTTTTTATATTTTTTGTAAAAATGACTCGAAATGAATAAGTCTGTCGAATTAATATCAGGCTGAAGTGCAAGTGATACAGGCCTGAAATCAACTGACGTCAGATTGGTATTGGTTTTTGAGAAGAATCATTTTGAAAGAGAAACACAAAAGAAATAGTTGATAATAAAGTCAATCCAGGCATCCTTGTTCTCTGTTAACATGTACACACAACAAATAGACATCCGAATATAAAAAAAAAAAACTATCAACTATGGTAGTCTTGGAATTACACAAGAACAGACTGCGCGATCCTAGTCCTGGTATCCAAGTTGTGGCATGATCATCCTGCGACCGCAAGTTGTAATAAACCCTATCTTTCCAAGGATCATATCCCTGTCTTCTAAGTTGTAGTAAACCTCATCTTTCCACAGAATATCTAGTAGTTCATCTGAAATGTCCTCTGGTTTAATATCAGCCTTGTAATCTTTATGCCCCCAGCCATAGATCATTAATGTTCTTTTTGCCTGTTTTGCCAGAAAATAAGCAGCTTTGTTCCACCCAGATGACTTCAGCTGAGAAGGTGAATAGCTATTCTGGAATTGCACTGCACATGAGGACTAGAACATCCATGTTTTAAAGCAAGTTTAAGACCAGCATCTATTCCCTTCAACACCTGATAAAGGTAAGTTACTCCATCCATTGCGAAATAGACTGAAGCAGCTATTGGCTTTTTCCAGACATATTGCGCACAATAACTCCATATCCTCCGTAACGCATCTTTGCATTAAAAAACCGTACACATTGACCCAAGCAGATTCTGCTGTCTCGCCTTCCTGTGGCCAAGCATATAGGGATCATCGCTTGGTTTGAAAAGCTCAAACACTTTAGGAATCCTTTCAGGAAAACCAGATGAACCGTCATGGGAACCATCTAGTACAAGATCATCAAAATCTTCAAGATTTCCCACATCACAGTCAGTATCAGATTCACCTATGCCTTCCTCGTAGTAAGAATAGCTGATAGAGGAGAAGCAGTCGAAATCCGGGATAAAACTTGGAAGTTCAGTCTGGAACGCACCAGGGTTTCTTCTTTAAATCTGCCTCATCAAGATATATAGTCATATCCCTTCCTCCAAAGCCATATTCAGCATCACAAAATGAATCAGGAAGAGGAGCCTGAAAAGAACCCTCCTTCGTAGTCATTTCCCAGTTGTCTCCTCCAAAGATAATTTCTTCACTGCAAATCCAGAGAAAAGACGAGAATATCAGTAACGAGTCAGATGATGAATCAGACCCTGCTGACTCATGCATGATGGTAGCAGTAATAAGGCAACAGGTAAAAATGCTACAACAATAATGATACTCGTGATGTCAGTTCCAAACTCATTAGCTGTGACGATTATAGCATTAGAAATCTAAGTGGGCTTAATAGTTATGTAGAACTAGTATAACATGCACGCGCGATGCGCCTGCCATTCCGTTCGTTATGTAATTTTGTTGTTTACGTGTAGCAGTCAATGGTTAAAGTCAAGACTCGGTCAATAGTCAAAGTCAACGATCAACGCCAAGTGGTGAAAACTCATTTCAAGCTAATCTTCAAAAAGTAATTACAACTAAACGCACACCCGATGCGCCTGCCATTTCATTCCAAATAAAATCAAACTTTTCAATCAACAAATTCCATTTACACCAAAAGAACTCCAGCTAACAGAGAACCTCCATATTTATAAAAGCATGCAAAAGCTTTGTATGCGATTGATTAAATCTACACAAAATTGGTTAAAAAGACCAAAATCAATAATTCCCGGGTGAAAAAGACATTTAGATTTTGATATCTGTTTAAATGGACAAAAATATAAAAATAGCCGTGGATGTAACTGGTTTCATCCTACCCATTTTCAAATTCTTTTTCTTATTTTTAATTTACATCAGGATGCATCTAGTTTCATCCTCACTCTTTTTAAGTTTAAGCCGAGGATAAATCCAGTTTCATCCTTGCTATTTTTTGGTGTCCATTTCACCCATAATAATCTTTACTCGTCCATTTGAACCATGTTTTCAAATTTTTGGACAAATGACCCATTTTCCGTTAAATCTGCGGGTTGAAAAGAGGAATATCATACATTCAGACAACTGGACGTTTTAGAACCATAACCCATTAAGTGAAAATACATACCATCAAATCAGGCAACATATAAAGCTAGAGTATCATACTTATTTGTCTCATTCAATTGAAAGTGGTAGCTGACATATGATTATTTATTTCACCTGGGTTCATATGATATTATTCGCAGGTCGAATAAACAACCTTGATATGAAAGCAATACACATTTATATCTTTGTACCTGGTTAATGCGCCGGTCTTGAATGCTGTCGACTATCTTTGAGGTATGATGGTCATCTCTTGAAGTCCCAAGGATAGTCCCACCGCGTTTATGGATGTCATCTACAACCTTTGGTATCAACGAAACTGTATTTTGAGCATAGAAACCCATGTATCCACCCTCCATATGCGGATTCCCTTGTGAATTGGCGATACCAAACAAATCATGCATATACAAAGAACTGTGCACTGACGATATGAAAGACTCATAGTTTTCTCCTTTCCATTTATGAAGTAATACCAAATCCTTACCTCATACAATCTTCCAAGTCACCGTGATAGGTTCAGGGCATATCTAACACACGTTATGATGCACATGGGAACTTCATTGAACTTCATTGTATTGAATATACACCACCTAACCACACACGCAATTAACACATTAACAAATCATTCTTTTGAGCTACTTCTCATCATTTCCAATTACATGCAACGATAATGATGGCAAACCTTTTCTCATGGTCCAGCTCATTGAAAATGTATCCCTCAAGCACTACTCTATGTTTGAACAGGCTAACCAACACACACAATTAACAAATTAGAAAATCTCACACAGAAATCAAAATAAAGAACAACATTAAAATCATGGTTTAATCATCAAATACAACCGAAATCAAAACCCAAGATGTTTATCCCATATATTGGACCAAACATCGTCTTCTAGTACGAATGGACATTTGTATTAGAAGCCAAGCTTGTAATTCATCTAACCGGTATTAAAAAAAAAAGGTTATCTGATCATTAGCTAACCATGTTTCCTCTAAGCATGTAATTACTTATAAAATGGTAACACTGATGACCCTGAGAATCTACATCCGCCTTCCGATGGTAAGCTAGTGCAAAGCCGACAATTGCTCTGAATTTCTTGTTTTCAGTTTTTTTTATTTGTTTCCTTTTTTCTAAGGTTTGATCTCTATTTGGACCGTTATGCCCAAATAAACACTAATGCCGTGGGACGGTAGCGCAGTATCTACTCAAACTAATGCTAGGGACTCATCAATTCAGTCAGTGATGAAATTTTTTCAAGGGCATTAAGGAAGAACAATTTCCTAGCAAATTCCAATTTAACCAAAGATACTGACTAAAGTTCATAAAGAGAACGAAAATTCCAAGGAATTTCTCCACTAAACTTATTGATTCGTAATCATAAATTAGTAAAATTTAATTTACAATTCGAAGATAAATATTTGGGATTTCAACAGAAAATGAATTTGGAAAAAAAATTCACCAAATAAGATTCAAAGGTAGGTCGTTAGAAATTGAAATAATTAAATTTCTGAACTACGGGTTCCAACATTTACAAACACTATCCAAATTTCAGAAATGTAAATAACCAATTGAGTAAAATTCGAGAATCCAACAAAACAAATTAGGGTTCTTTATCCATACGTTACTTACAGTTAATTCCTTTCCTTTATCGTCCTCCTTCTTTTGCTTCTCTTCTTTCTCTTCTTCTTCACCTTATGTAGCAGCAAATCCGTCATTATCTCATCAACGCCACCACCTCCATTAGAGACTTCTTCTTCACCTCGGGTACCACCACATCCCTCAGTATCTCGTCGCCACCACTTCCATTACAAATTTCTTCTGAGAATGAAGTAGAAAGCGCCTACTTGAATTTCGATGGGATCAAAACCCCTAAGTTGTCAATCTTAATCAAGTGATTCGTTTTTTCCGTCTGTTCTTTCAAAATGAAGAAGCGTTTTTAGAAAAGACTCATAGCTCTTCTTATAATTATACCCCTGAGTATCTTTAAAAATTACATAATTTACCAACTATGATTGATTTTGAGTGAAGGATAATTCTGTCATTTCGGGGTGTCCGGACCAAAAGAAAAGGTCGTACCAAAAATAGGTCTTTTCTTTATATTAGTACTAGTAAAGACACATGTGCGATGCACATGCTTGAATTTTTACTCATCCAATCCAACAATACTAAATTTGAAAGCCATGAATTTTTTTTTCTTAAAACAAAAAATTAATATTCTTATTTGTACTCGTTACATGAAATTTTTTTCCTAAAACAAAAATTTACTATTCTTATTTGTACTTGTTATGTAGATAATTAAAAGAGATTTCCAAATATATAAATTTTACAAAAATCCGGTATATATTTTGAAAGATATTAAATTTTTAAATTTTTTGATATATCTTTAAAACAATGATATTTATGTAAATATGTAAAAAATGGGGACAACTAAGTAATTTAGGGGGTCTCCTACCAAAAAGAGCTCTTTTCTTTATATTAGTATAAGATAAGATAAGATAAGATAGGATAGGATTAAAATTAATAAGTTATCCTTAAAAAAAAAAAAAAAAAAAAAAAAAAAAAAAAAAAAAAAAATCGGTTGCTTTCATAAATTTGGGGGTAGTTGGAGCTAGGGCCGTACCAAGCTTTTTAGGGGGCCGTAGGCGAAAACCGAAGATAGGGGCCCTAAAAAAATTGTCGATTGTTTAAAGTAAAATGACCGATAGTATAAGTATGTTTAAAAAAAAAAAAACAGGGTGTTAGTCCTCAAGGGAGTTGGGGGAGTTGAGTGTATTTGGGTTTTTTCATGTTAGTCGTGGGGGAGTTCGAGGGAGTCTCTCAAAATCCCCGTTAGTCGTGGGAGAGTTTAGAAGAGTATCCCAAACTCCCTAGAAAACCCCGTTAGTCGTGGGAGAGTTTGAAAAAAACTCCTTAACTCCCTGTTAGTGGTAAAACCCTAGAAAGCTAGGGAGTTGGTTGTTTTGGGGAGTTCTGGAGAGTTGATAGTGTATTTTTGCCTATACACAAATCTCTCAAAAGAGTAGAGATTTGGGAGGGAGTTTGGTCGGAGAAAAACATAGGAGAAAGAAGAGGAAACGCTTCTTTCAGGTATGCTTTTCATCTTTTTTTTTTCTTCTTCTTTGATCTCCATGATTTGATGGGTATTTTTGAATGTGATTAACGTTATATAATAGATCTGTGTACATGTTGTATTGATGCAGTTCTCTGATGAAAAGCATCTTTTGATTTTTTTTCCACTAGGAAATGTCTACACCAGTAGAAATTTTGATAGGATATTCTGGGTAGTGATTGTTTTGTTCAATGTGATTTTGACGTTTGTTGCGTGTGACGATGTGCTTAGCTACAACATGAAAATTTCTTATGCACATACAAGTGAGTATGTGGCTTGAGTACTTACAAAAAGAAAAAAAAAAGTACGTGGCTTGAGAGTTTGAATGATTAGTTTACTAGTTACAACCAATTACCGATTTTTTACTAAAGTGAGATTAGTCTGTCAAATAAAGTTATACGAGTTTTAATACTGATTAAAACAGAAACAGGGATAGCATATTTAAAGCTCCTGGAAGAACTGTGGAGCCTCCTTTAACTTTACTCCATTTCTTTAGAATTCAAGTTTCAGTATTGCTAATAAGGTAAAGATTTAAGTATAGACTCACACGGATGAATAAACATTCCACCCCATTTAACTATGTCATCAGACTCAGCACCACCTGCAATACAATGGAGATGAATTATAGATGCTGCTAAATGTGTTTGTTTATTTTCTTTTCTTGTGTACTGCATTACAATATCATCATTTTCTTGGTAAAAGAAATATACTAAGGTTTAACCATAGTATATTTCATTTGCTTCTATATTATTACAATATCACTATTTTACTGCAACTCTCAACATATACTGGAATTTGACCATCCTAGGGAACCAACAGGGCCATTTCTGAATCACAAGCCAAAGCCATTCCTTCTTGGCTTCTAAATCTTCTCAGCTATAGCTTTACCTGCAACTGCTCAGCTGTATCTTAACTGCGCATTGTCACACAACACTAGCTAGCTACTTCAGATGAGATGTATGTAGTTTTTGTTTGAATGTTGCTTATATAGTTAGGGGAAAATGATTTTGATGTTACACCTTTTAGCTGCAGCACAGGGCTTTGATGATGCTACTCAAATGAAACTCATGTGACACAGATTATGTAAACTGATTTGAAATTGTTTAAGAATAGATCATCAATATGCTTATGTCATGTCACCATTTTTGACTATCTTATACATTGGTTTTCGTTTTTAGTATCATTAGCTGTTATTAATTTTTGAATGTTGCTTGTATAGTTAACTGCGCATTGTCACACAGCACAGTACTTTTTCCAATTCCTTGGATCCGTAAACCAAAGCCAGTCCATTCCTTGGCTTAGTACAATACTTTGTCCAATTCCTTGGCTCTGTTAACCAAAGCCAGTTCATTCCTTGGCTTAGTTCTTTGATTTAAAAGGCATTGTTCAACTTGCATCCACTTACATGTTTGTATTTCAGTACCTTTAAAATGAAAGAAATTTTTTTTTATCTCGTTGCACATACTATTGATACAGAGATAGGATCATTTTTATTTATTTATTTTCTTTTGATTAAAGATCATTTTTACTTGCAAATGAGGATTTGTTGTTTCTTAAAAGAGAATGAGTTAGGAATGAACTCTCTCAAACTCCCCCAAACTCCCTCTAATAAACTCTCTCAAACTCCCTACACTCCCCCAAACTCCCTGAACTTAAAACACAAAAGTCTCTCAAACTCCCTACACTCTCTCAAACTCTCTCAAAATCCCCTAGATTCAAAATACACTCAACTCCCCACAAATCACTCGAGGACTAACCCCCTGAAAAAAAAAAATATTTCCTCTACGTAGAATTGATCTTCCTTGCCTCCTCAATTCAAATTCAACAATGTTCTATCATAATCGATGTTATTCCCCTTCCTCGCACTAAAGTCAATGGATCCCGATGACTCTAATAAAGCATCCCGTATTTCAGGAAGTTGGAATCGTATTGCTTTGACACTCTCTATATGACTTTCCCACCGAGTATCTGACAACGGCATAACAAGAGAAAAATGTATACCCATATCAATAATGTCATGTAGATTTAAACATAAACCAAAACAAAATTGAAGAATCCTATATTGAAATAGATTCTAATCGGTGAACTTACTGAAGTGAATGTCGAGAGATGAAGAAATAGGTGCTCCGGGAATGACGAAATGTAAATGGATTAGCCAGTTAGGTTTTACTTTTGTATACTAAACAGTCGGATACTAAGTGAGGCTAAAAAATACGATGGTTTTTTGGGCCAAAATAGTGAAGATTGGGATGACAATAGTTTCTTTTCTTTTTTTCCCCTCTGCGATAGGCCAATACACAGCATGTTATAGGCCAAAATAGTGAAGATTTTGGGGCCCCTATAATCCGGGGGCCCTAAGCAATTGCCTATGTTTCCTAAGCAGTTGATACGGCCCTGGTTGGAGCACCTCCGGCCACCCTCTAGACTCTAGTTCTCGTCAACATTAAAATACTTTGTCAATCAGGAAAAAAAGAACAAAACCACATTAATATGATCAGTGATACCTTAGGTGCAAGCAGGAAGCAGCAAAGAATGAAAAAAGCCTCTCGTACTCGTGTTTGAGCGTTACATATATTTATAGAACTATTTTTTGGGGACTACTCAAAAAAGGTGGGGGACTACTTTGTGATAGAAATGTCCACACTACATTATAAGAGGTGTCCTAAAAGATTAGGGAAGACTAATCTGCCCTTACTCTAATTAAGGTTATAACTAACCCTAATAACCCACTAATCTAACCCACTCGCCACTAATCCAACCCACTAATTAAAACCTAATTAAATCCTAAATTAAAAGAAAAAAATCAGTTTCAAAATTGATTCTATTCTTTTCTTCTTCTTCTTCATCTTCTTCTTCTTCTTCTCTTCTTTTCCTCATCTTCTTCTTCGTAGACATCGACGTTAATCGTCGATTCGAAAAAAATTCATCGTCGATTAATCAATCTTTATATGCAATGCGTGCCAAGTAAACACCCATACTTCCAGGATTGAGCTGGGACTCCCCATATAGTGAATCCCAAAACAATTGCTAATTCAAAAGAACTTGAACCACCTTCGGAGGCAAAATCAATCATCCAACAACAACCAAGAAGTCCGATTCAAATTGAAATGCAAATCCGCGTGTAATTTCCTTCATACCCATTCTTTTTAATTCGTTATTTGTTGAATAAATCGATTAGAAATCATCAAACCCATTAAAAATGGTAGTTACAGTAGATATTTCGGCTAGGAGAATTTTTTGTGTAACCCTAGAATTGCTAACCGAACATCCAAAAATAAGAAACAGATTCGGTGTGCAAAAAAAAATAGACTAATATCGGTGACCAAACTACATAGTTCGGTCTGCTCACAAAAAATCCCTCGTAACCGAACTCAATTTTTCCTTTGAAAGAATGAGTTCGGTTTTGTCGATAATTTCTCTTGCTAACCGAACTTTTGAAATATTTAATTCGGTGTGCTCGCAAAAAAACCTCTCGTAACCGAACTAAATTTTTCAAAAGTTAAGAATGAGTTCGGATTTGTCGGTAATTTTTATGGCTAACCGAACTTTTGAAATATGTAGTTCGGTTACCTCGCAATTTTTTTTTGGTAACCGAACTATAGTCTGTTTACTTCAAGTGTTGTGTTTACTTTATTCTTTAGTTCTATTTGATTTGATAACACAATATTTTCTTATGTATAGCTAATACTTTGGTTTTTGTTCATTAGGAACAAAAGAAAAAGATTGAGACTACAACTAGATGAGGATTTGAAAACTCCCACCCCTCGTGGAGCAAAACATTTAGATTTCCGAAAACGTGGTGCCACAAATGCTAAACATGGAGGGGGCTCGTTATCGGAAGTCAACCAAGAGAATGTTTGTGATGTAATCCAAGATGTCAATGAAGAGGTGATGGAGAATACAATTGATAATGTTATTGAAGAAGAGAATGATGATGAAGAAGGGCAAGGAAATGAAGACCAAGGAAATGAATAGGTTGAACAACAACATGAAAGCATTGAGCCAATTGAACACTCGTCGGATAAGCAATAAAAAGTTGTGTTATCTTCCTTCCGAATCCACATCCTTTTGAACCGCGTAGTTTTTCTCTTGGGCAAAAAAAAACAATTGTTGCATTACTTGTCTATCTCTCCATTCGTTCCTTCTAATTGTCTCAATTGCATTGTAAATTGTGGACAAAGATGAGTGGTTATCCTTGTTATCCTCCTTTAGTATTTGGAGCATTTGAACCGGTGAAATGCCCATTGTCCTCATTTTAGCTATCTTGTCCATTTCTTTAGGAGTTAGCTTTGCCGCCATGAAATGTCCTTCAAGATGCTCCGGACGAGGATGATTATGACAACCTTGCATAACCCTGTAGAGAACCCATCCACCCTTATCTTCGTTGTAATTAAATGCAAGCTTGAATGGGCAATTAATCTTCTTTGAGAAAGTTTTGTTCTTCCTATTTTTCTTTCCTTTATAGACATAACCCTTCCTCTTGTGGCTTTTATAGGGATCACCGCTTCTCTCACAAACCATTTCAAAGCGAGTACTGATTTGTCTCCCATTCAATACTAATACGCACATGTATTTTTATGCATGTTGTCTAGCCCAACTCTTTGCATCTTCCGGATTTGTGAATACCAAGTCATTCATGTAGTGATGGGATGTGTCATCGTACAAAATACCAACTGGGGAAGGTTGGTTTTCCATTGGTTCTATTGGATCACATGGAACCTACATTTAATAGCACAACGTAAATACCATAAACAATTAACACTTAAAGTTCGGTAATCTAATTTTTTTATCGGCCCTACCGAACAACAAGTTCGGTTATGTAGTTTCCAGAAATAAATTTGGGCCTTACCGAACTCGATCTTTAGATTTTCTATGTACAAGGCAATGAAACTGAAAAACTCGACTAAACCGAACTCAAAGGTTCGATTAGAAAAGCTGTATTTATATTTTTAGTGACCTTACCGAACAGAAATTTCGGTAACAAAAGTGCTGATATCGACTCAACCGAACAATGCACTGTAAACTCTATAAAAATAGTTCGATTACATGTTCTGGAAAAACATAACTGAACTCTAAAACCACCATTAACATGTAGTTTAGGTTACGCCTCGCTAAATTTATTAACCGAACTACACATTAAGATCTGGAAAACGCTGATTTGGGTATTTGTTGCCATAAATATCCCAATGCAGGTTTGTCATTCGAAATCCGCATGAGGTGTTTATCTTATAGCTACCAAAACGTTGGTAGATTCCTAGTGCGGAAGGAATTCGTGACTCTGTACACAAAAATATGGAGAAGATATGGCCATATTGCCACCAGGAACATGGTGCAGCATTACTCGTCTACCTTACTTACCACAGTAAACTGTCTCCTGCCCATGATTTTTGAAATGGAAGGCACATCCATCCGCGACGTCACGTAATCAACTGTTGAAAAGTGGGAAAACATGGTGTCTACCTGTGAATCCCTTGAGTTTAACGTAAGTTGGCTGCGGCATCGCCTTGATATTGTGAAGGTTGATAGAGCCGGTATCCTTTCCAACGTCATTCCTGCCATAAAAGCCATTTTGGAAGAGGAGAAGGCTCTGGCCGTGGAATCCCAAAAGGTGGAAAGGCAATCCATGACTTGAAGAGTAGGACTGAAAGATATCAAAACAGGTTGGAGATGATGCTTTCAAGGAATTACAATTTATTGGACGGGCTTTTCTGAGTTATGTAGTTGTGATACGCCTGGTTTTCTTTCTGGTCTCGAACATATGTATTTTTTTTTTTGTATCGGTTTTGGAGAAATAAGATAATTTTCATTAACATGCTTTGACTAAATGAAATTTGATAACTGGGATGTGAAGGAAACAGAAAAATGCCTGGCTAGTCGTGCTATGAGACGGCGAGAGGTGGGGTAAGGGTTAGGCGTAGTATGCCTTGAGCCATTTTCCATTGATGATTGTTTCCATTTTGCCTCCATCTTCCTTGATGACCTTGTAGTATCCACTATTATACGCTTTGGTGACCACATAAGGCCCTTCCCATTTTGGGGAGAATTTTGGTGCTGACATGTCTTGTTGGATGTGTTTGGCGGTCTTCAACACCAGATCCCCTACTTGAAAACTCGAGGTTTCACAGCTTTGTCGTATGCTCGGGAAATTCTATTTCTTTATGCTTGCGCGTGATCTTCTGCTTTAGCCCTTCTGGAATCCAAAGTTTCTAGCTACGCTACCCTGGCATTTGATGTTTCGGTTTCATTCCATTGAACTCCACTTTCCTTGGCAATCCTAGCCGATGGGATTTTGATTTCTGCTGGGAGAATGGCGTCTGCGCTGTAGAGGAGAGAATAGGGGGAGGCGCCAGTAGAGCTCCTTGGTGATATCCGATATGCCCAAAGCGCCATTGGCAGTTGTTCGTGCCATGTTCGAGGGTTATCGTGCACTGTCCGTCTGAGGATTCGAATTAGAGTTTTGTTGGTGCTTTCGGCCTGCCCATTCCCTTGGGGGTAGTAAATGGTGGAGAAGACTTGTTTAATTCCATATTCTTCAAGTAAATCCCGTACTTGCTTGTTGGCAAAAGGAGTGACGTTATCGGTGATGATGTGTTTGGGCACGCCGAAACTACAAATGATATATTCCTTAATGAACGCTGCAATTGTGGCTCCAGTAGTCCCTCGTAAAGGGATGGCTTCGACCCATTTGGTGAAATACTCTGTTGCGGTTATTATATACTCATGCTGTTTTGATGACGGCGGGTTGATCTTCCCAATGATATCGAGTCCCCAGCTATAAAACGGCCACGGACTACTTACCGAATGCAGGGGAGTAGAGGGTGCGTGGATAAGATTTCAATGAATTTGACATTTGTTGCATCTTTGAACAAAAGCAGCCGCATCGTCCTCCATGGTCGGCCAGTAGTATCACTCGTGTATTTGGAGAAATAACTTATTTTTTCCTTGGTGCTCGCCTTCGTGCATTTCTTTCAGCATGATTGGGATTTCTGCCTCGCTCAGGCATCGTAATAAATCTCCTCCAAAACTTTTACGATACAGGATTCCTTCATGGAGTATGAATCTCTTGGATCTTTGCTTCACCTTGGTTGCGTCTTTCTTGCTTGCAGGGAGTACACAAACTGATGTACGGCTTTTGCCAGTCCCCAGCGTGGTCAATAGTGAAAACTTCCAATTGATGCGGCGGTGCTTGGCAATTGGAGCAAGATCCTTGGAGCAATCGAGATTGAGCCTCCATTTCCGACCAGTAGTAGCCAAGGCGTTGTAGGAGACGATAAAGTGTAACCACCAACGTTTGTCCGCAAATTTCGCTATGAATACGGTTAAGCTGTTGTTGTTCCTCTTCATCTCCGAGGCATTTTGATAGGGAACCATCTGGGTTCCGGCGGTACAACATCCCATGAAGCATGAAGAAGTTTTGTAAGGGTTTGAGACCGACCTTTCCTTGGGAAAGCGAGTTGTTAAGTTCTTGAATAACCGGTGTTCTCCAGTCACTGGCTTCAGTCTCCTTAGATTGCGAAAGCCATGTTGATGCCACGGTTCGTCTTTTTCACCGTCAAGGTTTCTTCCAAACCTCCGAACTGCAGCTTTGACGCTAATGTGGCTAGGCAATCAGCATGTCTGTTGTTTCTACGGCCAACATGTGTTATGGTCGCGTCAGCGAAGTAATTTAGCAGCTTTTGCGCCTCATATCTATACGGGGCCAGCGTCACCTATTTCAGTGCGTATACTCCATTCATCTGGTTAACCAGTAATTTAGAATCACCCCTTATTTCCAGACGTATGGCTCCATCTTGCTTGGCTAATGATAACCCTATGAAAAAAGGCTTCATATTCTGCTGAATTGTTGGTGCAATGAAAGTCTAACTTGAAGGAATGAGAGAAAACTTCACCGGTTGGAGATACTAGAACCATGCCCACTCCTCCGTTATTATTTTTAGGGATGGAGGAACCATCGAAAAATAGTAGCCACGCTTCTTCTTTGACCAAAAAGATTTCCGGAAATTCTCCAAGAAGGTTTTCGTGCAGTGTTGTGGTACCTTCTCTTGGGAAAGCTGCTAGTAGATCTTCGACCGCTTGTCCTTTGATAGCTCTTGGGGAAGCACACATATATCAAACTTTGACGTTTGGAGGAGCCATTTGGATGGCCTTCCTATCAGGGCCGATTTTGAAAGTAAAAACTTCACAGGATCTGACTTGGATATCATCACCACTTTGTTTGAGAGCAGATAATGCCTAAACTTCTGAATGTAGTGGATTAGAGCTAGGCACGCTTTTTCTGCCTTAGGGTGTTTGAGTTCAGCATCCCTAAAAGTCCGACTGAAGTAGTATATAGGGTGCTCAATTCCTTCATCATCTTCTTGGGTGAGAAGAGCTCCTACAGCAGTATCACTAAAAATAGTGTAGAGACACAACGGTCTTCTTTGTATAGGAGATTTCATGACGGCTGGGGATGACAGTATCTGTTGAATCTTACGAAAAAGCCTCTTGTTGGAGCGTCGTCCAAACAAAACTTGCCCTGATTCTTCAAAGAAGGGGTGAATGAAGCAATAAGCTTAGCTAAACCCAGTATAAAGCGCAGGATGTAGTTTACCTTACCCATGAAGCTCTGGAGTTCTTTCACAGGTTGTGGAGGTGGCATCGTGAGGATGGCTTGGGTTTTGGCTGGGTCGACTTTGATTCCCTCGGCGGTCACCTGTAAATGACCGGTTGTCAGCCGACACAAATATAATTACACTTTCTTACTACTCAAAATATAAATATAGCAAGGGCAAGAAAGGATCGATCCCACAGAGAGGTCTAGGTTGTCAAATTGTTTCGGTTCCCTATAAATAACACCGGGGTTTTGTGATTATAATAAACTAAATAAAACAAATAAAGAAAATAAAACAAATCAAATCAAATCAAATCAAGGATGAGAAAGTATTGGTCATGGATTTCGTTTTCATTCACAAACATGTTTTCAACACAATAACTAGAATTGATATTTTAATCTCAACTTTTATCAAAGACCCTAGAATACCTTGATCGCAAGAATATCCCGCTAATCTCCTCTTGTCATCAACAAACACATTAAAAGATGCGAATATGAATTCTACCTAAAGGAACAACCTAACGTGTAAAAGCACTAATCAAGTTTAATTCCCTAGATGCATTAAGTTCTATGAAATCATGCCAATCAAAGCAATCGAACGTGTAAAAGCACTAATCCGATTTAACAAAGGTTATGGTTCACATATGATCATAAGAATATATCACTACAAACTATAATCATATTTATGCTACTTGTAATCCGGAATTATCACTTTTGCGTATAATAACCCTAATCTAGCAAGAGAGATGAAAGCAAACTCAATCGATTCGCGACTCGACTAACAAGCATTCAAATCATGTAACAATATTAATGGTGAATCATAAACGATAATATGAGAGAAAACTAATTTATTGCATTAAAACTCATGTTTGGAAATTCAACTTATTCCATAACCAATAATAAAACTCTATCTCATATTCATGGAGTTCATAACAAGAAGAAAGAGAAGTTTCATGTTTCTAAACCCTAGAACAAAGTAGAGGCAAAAAGAATAGATAAAAGATATCCACAATTAGGTAAAAGTCCTCTCTTTTATATGTTTATCTATTTCCATAAAGGATACTCCTTCCAATATTAGGTCTTCTCAAAATCCATCTCCAAGTGGTCCACCAAGCCCATATGTGAGAAAAAACCATGTGGAAAATCCTGCCCAAAAATGGTCGCCGGAAAACTGGGATTGTGGCCGGAACTTGGCCGGAATAGTCATCGGAAAGTACCTCAGGTGACCGGCAAAGTCCGCCCGGTCACCGGTCAACGAGTCAACTCGGTAAGGTCAACGGTTCAAACCGAGTTAGGGAAAGTCAGATCGGATCAGGAGTGTCAAATTGGGTCAGGAGTCAGACCTGAGTCAGTCAACTCAGCTGAGTCATCTATCTGAATCGGCTGGTTGGTCTCTAGGCCAGAGCTGTTGCACAGCCTGAGCCATCTTGCATAGGCCAAACCTTTGTGTTGCATAATCCTTGTGCTTCACCACCTCAGTCACACCACCAGGCTCAGCTGCTTGTTGTAGCTTCCCTGCATTGTTCCATGGCAGCAACCACCATTTGCACTAAAAGGCCGTAACCAATCGCTCCTTTAACTCCAACAGGTGAATAAGCCAAAGCACCTCAAACCCATGAAGCCATCCCCGCGACTCATGTACCCGCCTATTCTAGATAGTTCCATACACACCCATTCACCGCCAAGCTCCAACCCATTTCAAAGCCACCGCCAAATTGCTACTTCCCAATTTAAACACATCAAGCCCCATCAGCACAGCTGCAGTTCAACACTCCACCATTAACTCCATTACAGCAGCTTCCAGCTGCAATATCACTAATACCCATTTCAGATCCAAGCCTTCAGTTCTTGCAAATCACTCAGTCCATCATTGGCTCAGTTCAACACTTCCAATTGCATTCCAACTACAGCTGCAATGTCACTTGCCAAACTTCATTTCTTCTCTGCTTCCTCTTTCTCAACCAAGCCAGCAAAAAGCTTCATTTCCCCTGCTGTGACACTCCTACATTGCAGCTGCAACTCCTCATTCTCCATTTGCATTCACACAAGCTCTCACCAACTCAGCAAATCCACACCATTTGTAAACATCCACCAGTTCATCTCCTTAGCCAATCCACCAGAACCCTAAGCACATCACAGAACCCAAACCACCATCTGTTCTTCCTGCAATTTCATACCCTAATTTCCAATCTCCACTTCTGATTTGGCCTCAATACCTTAACCAACCCATCTTCTAATCAATCTCTCAATTCCATCATCTCTGTGTTATTATTCATCCACCTTCTTCCCTGTATCTCAGCTCATAATCATCACACATCACCTGCATCATTTCATTTTCCTCTATGTCTGTAAAACTCAGAGCCACCTCCATTTCTCACTGAACTGGAGATTCATCCACCACTGCAAATTCATCCTCATCTTCAATTAATGGAGGCAGAAATAATTCTTCATATTTGTTCATAACCACCGAATCCTAAATCTCGATTTCTTCATCGAAGCATCATCGATCGAAACCTTTCTCTTGATTTCTAGGACAAACAACAGCATATTCAACCATCGAACCCTCAAATTCCCTGTGTATGCAATCGACCATTCATCCACAAGTAGCCACCACCAATTTCTCTCGATCTTCATCTCAAATTCAAAAGTAGGCTCGAACCCTAACCACCAATTCCAAGCAAAACCCCCATCTTCGATTCATTACAAACCCATTCTTTCATCTAAATAATCTCTCAAGAACACGGGTTGATTACAGCAACAAGTTGTTCTGATTTCTCTTCAAGTAGCTGTTGTTCTTGATTCAATCACTATTCTCTCTCACCATCTCTCACTTTCTGTAAATTTCGATTTATCGGCAACAATAATTCCGCCGCTTCAATTTCTCAATTCCTGTGGGAAACCGGGTATGAGAAAGAAATAAGGTTAGGTCAATCATTGGGATGGATTTAACCACCCACCTATGTAAGAACCACCCAGCTGATATCCCCTTAACCACAGCTGGTCTTTGTTCAGTACTTCCCCAAATAGAGTCGCCCCTTAACGCTGGATCGGCTCCCGATAGTATTTGCCCCCTGAAAATACAATTACGCCTTTTCGCTTTAAATGAGTAGTTTCTCCTTCTTTTCCTCCGTGCGACTCCAAAGCACCTAATCACTCAAATTCACACATAAGATACATAATTCACACGAAAAATAGCAAAGAAAGCATAAATACTAGATAGTAAATACGTGTATTCTACACCTATCAAATTCCCCCACACTTAGACTTTGCTAGTCCTCGAGCAAATCAAACAAAACAAAACTAAAACAAATACATACAACTCCGTGACGTTGAGGCTACGGTTAATTTTAGCATAAATAACAAGCCTTTAAACCCCTAGGTGTCCCTAGTGGACGAGTTATAGTCTCGTGAAGGTTTACTAGAGATATACCTACAAAACCTATATTTCCGACTCCGTCTATTTGTGACAAATCAATGAATGAATCCAACTTGACTACAGGAGGAGGTACCTTGCAAATTCAATTCATAATATTAGTAAATAAACTCTAATTAGATATTCGAACAAGCCACAATACTCGGAAACTAACAAACCACAATCACAATGAAAAGATTAAGAAGATGGATATAGATGTAGATGTTGGCGAATATTCACAAGTGTTCGATGTTTCCCATATCTGCCTCAAGGTCACTGCTAAGATGAACCTAATCCTATTGGATTGAGCTACTTGGTGCCGAATGCTACATCAAATCAATTGGCATATACAAGGGAACCAAGAGTGACTTTATTCAACACAATAATAATTTCTTCTCTCTTTTTTTTTTATATGATTGGATCAAACTGGATCCAATTTCTCTTTTTTTTTTTTAAAGACGGCATGATTAGATCTTTTAGATCCAAGCGCATGCTTCTTGTCAGCAATTACATGATAGTTGCCTTGGATCCTGCATTCCACGCTTGTTTAGGCGACGGAGACAGGGACTACGTTTCACACATACTGCTATTCCCAAGTGTCTTTTTATTCCGTTTTTGTCTAATTGATCGGTCCTTTTTTTTTTTTTTTTTTTTTTTTTTTTTTTTTCTTTTTCTAGTAACTCAACCACTTTATTTCATCCTAGCAGTAATAACACGTCGATGTTTAGTGACCCACCAAAGCACTTAGAGAACAATAGATAAATATGGAAAAATAAAAATAGAATGTGATACGGTGATATTCCGAGATATGGTAACAACTATCATGTTAATTTGTGATTTGTGAGCTATATTGTTCCCTTTTAGTTAATTGGTTCCTCAACTCCCGCATTCAAAATGGTTCCATCCACTAATGGTGTCATCCTAAAGGCATAAATTTCTAGATTTTGAGTTCAAAAGCACAAATTTTTTCTTGGTTTTTTCTATTTTTTTTTTTTTTTATTTTTTTAAAAGGCATAAAACAAACTAAAACAAACTATACAAACATATAAATGCTCCCCCACACTTAAACTTTACATTGTCCTCAATGTAAAATTGAATCGTCCAAAGAAAGTCCAAGGTGGGAAATTCCGCAAATAATATGCAAAAACAAAGAAAATAAAGATAAAAGCAAATGCATAAAAGTAAAAAGATAAGGATAAAGATACAAAACCGTGGGTTGCCTCCCACTTAGCGCTTGTTTTAAAGTCGACGCCCGACTTAGCTTCTTGTAAGATTCATTCCCATACACCAACAATCTGAAAAGTTGAGGATCCTTCCATAGAACCTGTTTTGCAAACACTAGCTTCACACAAATATTAGTAATATAAAGCAAAAGTGAAGCTATGAACCGATAAAAGCTTCCCCCACACTTATTCTTGTCCACACATGGAAGTGTATAAAGAATATAGACGTCGGGTACTTCCACGGTTTCTTGTTCCATAACCTGCATAGTATGAGAATCAAGTATCTCTAATGGCGGAAAACGAGAAACAAAGTCATTCAACAATATTCTCGAAGCACATACATTCAAACCAATAAGAGGTAAAGGAGAAGAAACAATAGGCAATGGGTTAGACAAACCTTGCACAATCTCTTGTATCACGGAATCCTCTTCATCCTTGAAAAACTCGAGTGAATTATTCACCTCATTTATATCATGGTCCTCTATCAAACTTTGCAACCATTCTTCATCCGTTTCTGCCGTAACCAAAGTGTCGACATAAACATCATCATTACAATCCTTTGTAAGCTCAATTGGGTCTTCCACAATAGTGGTCATAACGGTCTCATTCTCAACATATTCCTCCTTTTTGTTGTAAGGCACATACTCTTTTGCGGATCCAAATTTTATTATAAGAAACTTTTTTAGAACACTCGAAAATGCATCATCCTCAAGCTCCACCCTTTGAATAGGCTCTTGATCATTATTAAGATCAATGCTTGAGTAATCTAGACAAGTGTCGACATATTCCTCTTCGTCTTCATCTTGATCCCAAAAAGACTCCATTGTACACTCCTCGGGGATGTCACCATGAGTTGTTTCAAGCAATATATCATAATCACCGTCACTATCATAGTCAACATAAGATTGGTCCTCGCTGAATTTAGTGTTGTTAATATCGAACTCATCCTTTTGAATAGGTGAATGATCATTATTACGATCAATAGTTGAGTTAACTACACAATTATCCACGAAAGTGCCCAAGGATTGCCCTTTTTCAACATTAGCATCAATCAAATATTCATCACAAACCATATGCACATTAGAATTATCCATATCTTCTTTATATTGATCAATGCCTCTTCGCAAGCTAGAAATACCTTCACGAAGTTCTTGGAGTTGCTCGTTTGTAGTCTCTTTAGCTTTTTGAAACTCCTCTTGTAAAAAGGTGGAAACTTTGTCTATAAAGTTAGAGACTTTTTGTTCACAAGCATAAGAATCCTCCCATCCTTGTGATTGTTCACACACATACCCGCCATAAGGTTGTTGAGGAAAACCACAAGGTTCCATGGAATATTGGTCATAACCAATGAATTGGTTTTGATTATACCCATGGAATTGGTAGTTGTCGTATTGTTGAGGTTGTTGAAAACCGTATCCATCCATGTAATATGTTCCGTCCATAGAAATTGGTACCTGAAACAAGAGTTCTCAAAACTATATTAGGAACCAGAAAATAAGAATATAAAACAAAAACTAAAAACAAAACAAAAAAATAAGAAACCAAAAACAAGTGACAACCGCTGCCTCCCAAGAACGGCGCCCAAAATTTGACCGGTTGTCACCGACACAAATATAATTACACTTTCTTACTACTCAAAATATAAATATAGCAAGGGCAAGAAAGGATCGATCCCACAGAGAGGTCTAGGTTGTCAAATTGTTTCGGTTCCCTATAAATAACACCGGGTTTTGTGATTATAATAAACTAAATAAAACAAATAAAGAAAATAAAACAAATCAAATCAAATCAAGGATGAGAAAGTATTGGTCATGGATTTCGTTTTCATTCACAAACATGTTTTCAACACAATAACTAGAATTGATATTTTAATCTCAACTTTTATCAAAGACCCTAGAATACCTTGATCGCAAGAATATCCCGCTAATCTCCTCTTGTCATCAACAAACACATTAAAAGATGCGAATATGAATTCTACCTAAAGGAACAACCTAACGTGTAAAAGCACTAATCAAGTTTAATTCCCTAGATGCATTAAGTTCTATGAAATCAGGCTAATCAAAGCAATCGAACGTGTAAAAGCACTAATCCGATTTAACAAAGGTTATGGTTCACATATGATCATAAGAATATATCACTACAAACTATAATCATATTTATGCTACTTGCAATCCGGAATTATCACTTTTGCGTATAATAACCCTAATCTAGCAAGAGATGAAAGCAAACTCAATCGATTCGCGACTGACTAATAAGCATTCAAATCATGTAACAATATTAATGGTGAATCATAAACGATAATATGAGAGAAAACTAATTTATTGCATTAAAACTCATGTTTGGAAATTCAACTTATTCCATAACCAATAATAAAACTCTAGCTCATATTAATGGAGTACATAACAAGAAGAAAGAGAAGTTTCATGTTTCTAAACCCTAGAACAAAGTAGAGGCAAAAAGAATAGATAAAAGATATCCACAATTAGGTAAAAGTCCTCTCTTTTATATGTTTATCTATTTCCATAAAGGATACTCCTTCCAATATTAGGTCTTCTCAAAATCCATCTCCAAGTGGTCCACCAAGCCCATATGTGAGAAAAACCATGTGGAAAATTCTCGCCCAAAAACGGTCGCCGGAAAATCGGGATTGTGGCTTTAACTTGGCCGGAATAGTCACCGGAAAGTACCTCAGGTGACCGGCAAAGTCCGCCCGGTCACCGGTCAACGAGTCAACTCGGTAAGGTCAACGGGTCAGCTCGGGTCAAACCGAGTTAGGGAAAGTCAGATCGGATCAGGAGTGTCAAATTGGGTCAGGAGTCAGACCTGAGTCAGTCAACTCAGCTGAGTCATCTATCTGAATCGGCTGGTTGGTCTCTAGGCCGTGAGTCTGTTGACACTCGAGCCATCTTGCATAGGCCAAACCTTTGTGTTGCATAATCCTTGTGCTTCACCACCTCGCCACACCACCAGGCTCACCGCTTGTTGTAGCTTCCCCGCATTGTTCCATGGCAAAGAACCACCATTTGCACCAGTGCCAAAACCAACTTCTCCTTTAACTCCAACAGTGAATAAGCCATAGCACCTCAAACCCATGAAGCCATCCCCTGCGACTCATGTACCTGCCCTATTCTAGACAGTTCCATACACACCCATTCACTGCCAAGCTCCAACCCAGTTCAAAGCCACTGCCAGCTGCTACTTCCCAATTTAAACACATCAAGCCCCATCAGCACAGCTGCAGTTCAGCACTCCACCATTTACTCCATTACAGCAGCTTCCAGATGCAATATCACTAATACCCATTTGAGATCCAAGCCTTCAGTTCTTGCAAATCACTCAGTCCATCATTGGCTCAGTTCAACACTTCCAATTGCATTCCAACTACAGCTGCAATGTCACTTGCCAAACTTCATTTCTTCTCTGCTTCCTCTTTCTCAACCAAGCCAGCAAAAAGCTTCATTTCCCCTGATGTGACACTCCTACATTGCAGCTGCAACTCCTCATTCTCCATTTGCATTCACACAAGCTCTCACCAACTCAGCAAATCCACACCATTTGTAAATATACACCAGTTCATCTCCTTAGCCAATCCACTGTAACCCTAAGCACACATCACGTAACCCAAACCACCATCTTTCTTCCCTGCAATTTCATACCCTAATTTCCAATCTCCACTTCTGATTTGGCCTCAATACCCAGAACCAACCCATCTTCTAATCAATCTCTCAATTCCATCATCTCTGTGTTATTATTCATCCACCTTCTTCCATGTATCTCAGCTCATACTCATCACACATCACCTGCATCATTTCATTTTCCTCTATGTCTGTAAAACTCAGAGCCACCTCCATTCCTCACTGAACTGGAGCTTCATCCACCACTGCAAATTCATCCTCATCTTCAATTAATGGAGGCAGAAACAATTCTTCATATTTGTTCATAACCACCGAATCCTAAATCTCGATTTCTTCATCAGTAGCATCATCAGATCGAAACCCTTCTCTTGATTTCTCGGACAAACAACAGCATATTCAACCATCGAACCGTCAAATTCCCTGTGTCTGCAATCGACCATTCATCCACAAGTAGCCACCACCAATTTCTCTCGATCTTCATCTCAAATTCAAAAGTAGGCTCGAACCCTAACCACCAATTCCAAGCAAAACCTCCATCTTCGATTCATTACAAACCCATTCTTTCATCTAAATAATCTCTCAAGAACACGGGTTGATTACAGCAACAAGTTGTTCTGATTTCTCTTCAAGTAGCTGCTGTTCTTGATTCAATCACTGTTCTCTCTCACCATCTCTCACTTTCTGTAAATTTCGATTTATCGGGCAACAACAGCTGCTGCTGCTTCAATTTCTCAATTTCAGGGGAAACTGGTATGAGAAAGAAATAAGGTTAGGTCAATCATTGGGATGGATTTAACCACCCACCTATGTAAGAACCACCCAAACTGATATCCCCTTAACCACAACTGGTCTTTGTTCAAGACTTCCCCAAATAGAGTCGCCCCTTAACACCGGCTCGGCTCCCGATAGTATTTGCCCCCGAAAAGACAATTCTCGCCTTTTCGCTTTAAATGAGTAGTTTCTCCTTCTTTCCTCCGTGCGACTAAAGCACCTAATCACTCAAATTCACACATAAGATACATAATTCACACGAAAAATAGCAAAGAAAGCATAAATACTAGATAGTAAATACGGTGTATTCTACACCTATCAGTAAACCTAAAAATTTGCCCTAAGAGACGCCAAAGGCACACTTCAAAGGATTCATCTTTAGTTTGTATTCACGACACCTTTCGAACACCTGTCGCAGAACCTCTGTATGGGCTGCCCGGGTTTTTGACTTGACCACTATGTCATCTAGTAGTCTTCAACTTGCTTATGCATCATATCATGAAAAATTAAGGTCATGGCTGATGAGTGCTAAATAGTGCATATTTATACACCTTTTTATTGGCATTTTACTCATCTTTTGCGCTTAGAAATCAGATATTATCCCAGATTCTGTGTTTTCTTTGTTTTCAAGAATAAATATTTGTATTAATTAATTTTGTATTTTTAGGTACTAAATAAAGTCCGGAGAAACTGAGGAGCCGAAAGAGCGAAGAATTGGAGTCGAGCGTCTATGGAGCAGAAAGCCAAAGCCCGCGCGCGCAACAGTTGCAACCCAACAAGTAGCAACTCATCTACAAGACATGGGCTTGAGCTAGACCCGTGACCCGCGACCCGGATCCGAGCCCGTCCATCCTGAGCCGTTCAGATCTTCCCCAGTTGCATCTAACGGTCGCTCCATCGCTCACATCTATCTCTCGATGCTCCCGTGCAACACCAGATCACTCCGAGTCACCTTCAGCCGTTCAGATCTCCCCTCGCTACATCCAACGCTCGCTCAGCCCGTCCTATCAGCACTCGATGTCCTTGCTTCACAACAAAAATCACATACCCTATACCCCTCGACCAAACCCTAATCTCACCTTCACTTTCTCTTTCTTCCTCCTTCCCCCTCACCCGACACTCTCAGAGAACAGAGCAGAGCTCTGCTCCTCTGCAACCCCATCACCTTCTTCCCCGACCAGTCGCTGCCTCCATCACCACCTCCATCACCTCCTGACACTATCCACAACCACCATCCCCTAACGTCTCTCTACCTAGTTCATAGCTTCTTCCCTAGGAGCTAAGATCGAGATAGAGAAAACTAAGGTTAGGGTTTCTCGAGCAGAGGAAGGAAACATCAATCGAGCCGATCGACGAGCCGACAAGCGATTGTAGACGTTTGAAGATTGGGTTTGATTTATTTTTTATCTTATTTTTCTCGTTTTTGAAATAAATTAGGGTTTTGATACTTTGCATGTATAAATAGTTAACTGTGAAGGTTTGAAACTCATGCCTGGGCTAGCCAGAGCACCAATTAGGATTACTTGTGTTTAATTTGTTCTTGTTATGTTCTAAATTACATTTCCAGGGTGTTTGAGGAAACCCCTGACTTTAATGTGAAGCATGTTTGTGTGGGAATGATTTTGTTGTGTTATAACATGATTAAGATTAGTAGTTAGCCATTGAACCAAAGCCTGTGATGAGTGGTACTGTAAGAAGACCACTCATACTAGGGGTGAGTAGCAAAACTAGTTAATGAACTTCTAGCCAAGACCTTCAATTGAAGGCACAAAATCATAGCTAGACTTACATTTGCATGAGCATGAGGTCAGGTGGTGGAATCAACCACCCTTGTGCTTTACAGTTTATTTCTTTGCCTTAGTTCACTTTCACAACACTCAATCTCAGTCGCTTCGACAAAACACCAATACTTCTGTCACAATCTCCTTGAGTTCAGTTAAGCAAACCTTAGATCACTTAAGCACCACAAGTCTCTGTGGGAATGACCCGTATTTGCCATTGTCTATAAACTCGACACCGTGCACTTGCAAGTATAACAAGTAGGCCATAAAATAAACACCTTCTCGGCCTACCAAGTTTTTGGCGCCGTTGTTTGGGACAGCGTGTGCCCTGTGATCCATTGCTTGTTTTCTTGAGTTCCGGTCCTCTCTCGTATATACTCACCTTACATTTTTGCTTTTAGTCTGTTTTTCATATAACTTAGTTTAATTTTTGTAACTTGCATCTGTAACTTAGGGAAGTCTAGTATAACTTAGTTTCAATACTTGCATAACTACATTCTCTTTTTTTTTTTTTTTTTTTTTTTTAAGCTCTGCAGCTCTGCCATGAAGAATAACTTAGTGTAATCATCCCCTAATCATCTCATAACATGTAATGTCACTATAATCATCTCACTGTTCTTTTGAAGCTTTCACAAATCATAGCATCTTGCATTTTAGTGTCAATTGTAACTATTGCATTTCCCCGTGACCGGTCCAAGTAACCAAGCTTATCACCCCGCCAAATCCCATTCAGGTCCAAATAGGCATAATTGCTATTGTTTTTCCCCGTGTCAGGTCAAAAGACTCTCAAGCTTATGCCGGTGACCTTGTTCATTTGCTTTGCCTAACTCGCACATCCCGAAAACCGAAAATCTTTGTTGAGCTACGGGTGCATATAGTAAGGCCGAGCCAAGACCAAGGAGAAGCACAAGACTTGAGGTACGTATCTTCTTTGTCTTTGCTATCTTGTCGTTGTGCTCTGTGAGCAGCTGAGCCAACCCAAGGCAGACCACAGTGTTGCAGACTTGAGGTTAGTATCTGAGCATTATATTGCCCTGAGAATGAGGTAAACCTAAACTGACCCCTGTTGAGCCAAAGCCCTGAGCATAATCCCAAACTTTGCATACATGAAGGAATGAATGATACTTGCTTGCTTGTTTAACCATTGTGTTGAATGCCAGACCCTGCTCACTTGCTAGCCCTTGAAGCGACAAGTTTGAGCTATCACCTGTGAAAACCAAGTAGTTGAACAAACCCTGTTGACATCCCTTGCATGAGCTATTCTGTTGACTTGTCTTGAGTTGTCAACCCCGAGGCGACCAGTAGCCATCGAGACTGGCCCCTGTGCATGATGAGCTAAATACTTTGCTGCATATTGCTCCATCTCTGGATTTTGTTGAATCATATTGTGACACTTAAGTGATTGTGGTGAATTTGAAGCTATTGATTGAGTATAACCTGAGCATGCCCTGGAAATCGTTGAAATATAATTGTCTGCTAAACTAGCTTCCCTGCTAGGTGTTGCTTGCACCGAGATAGATGCTGTGAGCATTCTCCAGCCCCTGTAGCTGTGAGTGTGAATAGCAATCCTGTGACCCAAGCTGTGTTGCTATCAATTTGTGAATGCTGAGAAACCAAGCTGTGTTGTGTCTAATTGTGAGAGGCTGTGCATCAATTGTGCTGTGTACAACCTTTGCTTACACTGCCAGTTTTTGCACTCAGACCTGTGGGTGCTCATTAGCCAATTTGTGCACACAGCCTGAGCATAAGCTGCTCAGTGCATCTTACACAAAAACCTACTCTACTCTGTGATGTGTGCTCTGTGTGTTTTGAGCACATAAACCCTGCCAAGCTTAAACCTGCCCTGTTCAGCTGAGCTGAACACAAACCAACCAGCTTTATCTGTCCTGTGCTGTGACATTTTTGAGAAGCTGTGCACACAAGTCTGTGCATAAGCTCTTCTCGTGCAACTCGCACTTGCAACCAACTCCGGGTTGCTAATTTGCCATCCGCACAAGCTTGCTAAGTTGTCTTCAGAGATTTGCACTTAGACTTGTGCAACTGCCAAGCTAAGCTTAACAACTGAAGCCCAACCACTGGGCCTGCACTCTGCACAACCGGAGCCCATAATCATAGCTGGGCTGATTGACCCCAAGGCTGGGCTCTGCACAAACTAAGGCTTGCATAAGCTGGGCTGTGCAATAACTTCAGCCCACATAACTTGGCCTTCAACCTGGGCCGTGCAACCAATCTGAGCCCACATCTTTTGGGCTAGAACCCAATTTCACTAGGTTTACCACAACCACTGGGCTCTGCTTAAACCAAAATGAGCCCACAGTTCCACTTGGGCTTCAACCAAACAACCAAAGCCCTCATAAAACCAAACAAGCCCACACAACTAGGCTTCCCACAAACCCTGGGTTGTACATTTTGCTCACATAGCTGGGTTGCACATAACCCAACTAATCCCCAATAAACCAAACTGAAGCCCAATAAACCAAATCAAATCCCAATAAACCAAAGAAGCCCACATAAACCAAACTAGATTTTGAGTTCAATTTGAGTGCTAAATCATGTCAGGATTTTGGTCTGCAATTGGGGATACGAACAAATCCATTAGAGAGCTTGCTTACGGGCATGCTCCACAATATGAACCCCCACATACCATAGTGATTTTAGGGATTATTATGAGCCTTCTCGTGGCCCCGACCTTGAACATCCATACCCTAATCATTATGACCACATGTATCATCAACCACCATGGGAGGATGAGCAATTCTACCCTCCAATGAACCCATGTATGCACTCAATGGAAACCTCATAGAGCAAAAACAATGCTAGATTTGAATTGAATGTAATGCATGACCATCCATATAGCAACATGTCGGAATTTCCCTTCTCTAGTGAACCTCATGCACAACCAAACAGTGAATATCCATATGAGGAATGCATACCCACTAGTGAAGACTCTCCTTCAATAGAACAACTCACTATGATTCTACAAAGGAACCCGATTGAGTTACAAAATGAAGATTGGAAGGAATATTATGATAGGAGGTTTGTTATTCCTGACAATCATGAAAATAGTGTTTCTAGTCCTACTCATGCAATTAACACTGAATATGAACCTAATCTAGAGGTAAATGAGTACACTAGAAATGCTACAATTTTGAATAGGGAAACGCATTTTTGCTATGATGATGATGATGAATATGATATGTTAGAAGAGCATGTGTATTCTGAAAATGTAGTAGAATCTTTGGGTTCAGAGACGTTAGGCGTCTCTTCTGTGAACCCTATGAATGATGCCTCTTCTAATATTCATACATGTGATATTAACTACGAGCTTGGTTTTGTGAAATTCTTCGGTGAATGTGAGCATGCTTCACAACTTGTTTGTGACTTAGGAAAGGATGAATCTTACGTTGACACTAATGTTCTTTTGGATCATGATATTATTGTTGTGTCCGATTCCCTTCCCATATCACAATATGTTGCCTGCTCTGATGATCATGACATGGTGATTGATGAATTGTTCTATGCTGGTGAACATGATTTACCCTCTTCTGACTTTAGGAAAGTATGTGACGGTGCAAATGATTTTATACATGAAAATAACTTAAATGTACCTAATCTCTCTCCTGAGTCACAAATTGAAACTCCTCCACCAAACCTAGGTGTAGTTTGTCACAAAAATCTTAAACCAACTTTTCTGAGAGTTCCCAGTTTAGGCCTAGAACTTTGTGCCTCCCAAGTCCTCTTGGACTATTTTGCATCAAAGTATAACACTTTTAAGGAACCACGGTTGGAATGTGTATGTTCCATTGTTCTTAGCAAAACTCATTTTGAGTTAGACCTTTTGCATGATGTACCTTTAAAATTGCAAGATTTTGTGCTCAAAAACACCCGTTCACAAGTTTAGGTTTGGGGAAGCTCATTCACATACACAGTCTTACTTACACTCTCATATTATATTTGTGTAAGGCTGTTGATGTTTGTACATATTATCTTTTGGGTTGATCCTCAACTCTTTAGATTGTTAGTGTATGGTGAATTTTCATTGTATATATCTAGTAGGACTTGTTAAATTTTCTTTCTTGAATCGGTTGAGTCTTCTTGCGCATATATTGTGCTAATCCGATATGATCTCCGCTGAGAATGTTGGATTTTAGCCTTAACGAATGAAGCTCTAACCTTGCTCTCGCCGACATCCGGTAATCTCTTCCCTTTTCTCTTTTCAGCATAGTTCTCATGGTATGTGACTGTTTAAATTTTTCCCATTTGATAGGTGTAGAATACACCTAATTTACTATCTAGTAGTTTATGCTTTCTTTGCTATTTTTCTTGTAAATTATGTATTTTACGCTTGTTTTGAGTTTTGTAGCTACTTTGGAATCGCACGGAGGAAAAGAAGAAGAAATAACTCAATTGAGAAAAAGGGTAAAATTGTCATTTCACCAAGGAGGGAATACTATATGGAGCACAGCTAAGGTTAAGGGGAGGTCAAAGAGGTGTCCCTTATCCAAAAGAAGGGAGTGAGAATAGCACATTTTGGGTGTACTTATGGTGGGTGTTTGAATCCACCCACACCCTAAACCCATATACCCCGTCCATTTGACCCGACCCGGATCCAAACCCGAATTCCAAATCCACCCCAGCTTTCATTACATCGAGAAGATTGTTTCTTCTCAATCATTTTTCCCCTGAATCTGAAAATCGAGCTCCACCTGAAAGAGAGCAGCCATTGCTGCTGGTTAAATTGCGAGATGCGAGAGAAGATCCAGTGAGAAGTTCGAAGAGACTAGGGCTCGAAGCTCGGGAGGAATTGTTAGGTCGTGGTCGAACCAAGAGATCTCGAGAAGAAATCGAGAGAAGTGCTGGCTGAAATCAAGAGCCGATGAAATTAGGGTTCGATCTCGTTAATCGAGAGAGAAAGAAAACGAGTTTCTTTGAAGAACTTATGAGGTACCGTGATTAATGGTTGTTGATGTTGAGAGAGACCGATTGGAAGGAGGAGATGAAGTCGACTCAGGGATTAATCGAGATGAAGAAAGCCGTTGATGGGTCAGTGAAGCTGTATGACATACAGAGAAGATACAGGTGATGCTACGGGTGGTCTCTGCGATTGAATAAAAGAAAATGGGATTTGGTAGATTGAATCGGTGACAATTTGTTGAGTTCTGAAGGTGTTAAAACTTGACAGAGCTGTTGTTAGATGGGTTTTTGATGGAGTACATGGTGTTGTTTGAAGCTAAAATTGAGATGGGATTTACAGTTTGAGTTATTGTCGTCGAACTCATTGATGGAAGATATGGAGCTGATCTGAGTGAACCAGGGAGGATGATGGTAACAGAACGAATCAAAGCAGCTAGAAGGAAATGGGTTGTGTTATGGATTTGCACTGAGATGATTTGTTGCTACTATCGATTCAGGTAGGATTGGGGTTAGTCTGATTCGATTAAGGTTGTAGCTGAGAAGAACTCAGAGATGAAGAGAGGGTATGTCAGTGCTCTATCCAAGCTAGTGTTGGCCTGAGCTGGTGGTTTGCAGTTTGAAGTGGCAGCTGTATGGTGCAGTTGCAATGGTCGGGAAGAGGGATGTGCTAAGTTGATGGTGATGCGGGGAGAGTAAAGAGTTGAATGATGAGCTCAAGATGGATCTGAAGCTCGCACAAGTGGAGATGACAGCAAGCCGGTCTCGTTGGAGCCGGGCAGAAATGGGAGTTGCGGGATTCTCGTTGGATTTTTGGTGGATCAAAGTTAGACACCGAGAGGAGCAAGATACAAATGCGGGACCATAGTGTTGGTGGTAGATCTTTGTGTGTGTTGATCTGTCAATAAGAGATGGGTAAAGAAGTGAGCGACAAGACCAAGCCGGTGTTGGCATACAAAGCTTGATTGCAGGGAGTGACTTTGGTAGGTGATGAAGCTGTGATGGTGCTTGTTGTGTGTTGGAGGAGTATGAAATTGCTGATGAAAAGGGACTTGAATTGAAGCAAGGATTGCAGAACTGTAGGCATTGGGGGTATGAACTGAGAGCAGCTGTATGCTGAGCTTGAGCTCATGTGGAGTGGAGTGGATGCCATAGGTCTCGAGATGGCTGCGGCCTTGTTTGTTTTTGTTTAGAGTCTGCAGGGAAGTAGTTTCAATGAGGAAGATCTGAATTTGTATGCGAGGACTTGAAAAGAAAGATGGGAATGAATGCCATGGTGGTTGCGGGGTGTATAGCCTTAATGTCTGGAATTGAAGTGGTGATGCACCATAGGCAAAGAAGATCGGCATGTGCAATGGCTCGAGCCAAGATGACGACTAACCGATCCAGCCAGACTGAGTAAGACGAGTCGACCACTAATAAGCCGACTCAACTTCGATTTCAAGTGTCGACTCCTTATTCCCTTGACCCGGTTGGTGACGGTTGACTAACAGTTGACTAGTTTGTCGTTAGTCCCTAACGGAGGACTGACGGAATATTCCGTCGAATATTCTCTCGACGGAGAAATTTTCAGGTGACCGGCGGCGACAATTCCGACCGGATTCCGGCCACAATCCCAGTTTTCCGGCGAGCTAAAATTTCCAGAATTTTCTATGGACTTCTCTCATGGGTGTGAAGACTTGGGCTAGGAATTGGATGGAGAATTGGACTCAAATTTGGAAAGAGAAGGTGGAAGAGTTGAGAAAAGCTTGGATTTGGAAATTGAATTGCAAAAGGAAAAGGATTCTAATCCTCGGAAGATTTGGAGAATGTTGAAGCCTATAAATAGAGAAGTTTTCTACAACTTCTACACACCTCTCTACACACACATCACTTGTGTTTTTGCTTGCTTTTCTAAGATTTTTCTTTTTAATTACTTGTGTGAATTTGAAAATTCTTCTTTTAATTATTATTATTTGTGTGAATTTCAAAAACATGAGTAGCTAATTTTCTTATTGATTGAGGATGAATTCCTAGTTCTTAACATGATTTGAGTTTTTGTTTTCAAATTCTATCTTGAGATTTTTTTCACATGATTATCGATTGTTTTTACTAATAGGACTGATCTTAAAGACATTCATGATTGATTGATAGATTGTTTGGAGTGCACGCTAAATTGATTTGTTAATTGATCTATATCTAGTATAAGTTAGGGATAAGTAATCGTTCTTTGACACTTTACACAAGTAGAAAACACAAGACCTTGCGGAGGGATTCCGTGGAGCAATTGTGTGTAGAAACAACGTTAGAAAGTGAACCTTGAGCTAAGAGTTTAACTACTAGTACTAAACCTAAATTCATAAATCTTAATGCATGAGGAATTACATCTTGTTGAGCGGACCTCAAGGTGGTTCTTTTGAATAGAATCGATAACTAAGCGGAACTTGTTGTCCGGTGAAATTAGGGATTTTGGGGCTAGCTAAGCTAGAACTTTATCCTACGGTTGGTGATAATTTGTGACTAATAACAAGTAGAAAAGAACATAACTTTAATCATTGTTTCGTAACGAAGAAGGATTCCTTGATCTTCTCTCTCTTATTGCTTTCATCTTTCAACTTTCGATTTTAATTGCTTTGTTTATTTTTCTTTTGCTTTTTACACCCTCCTTTCGTGACAACTTTTACAACTAAGATCTCTTGCTCCTCGTGGGAACGAACTTGACTTCCATTATATTATTTTTAATTGAGTGGAAATATTGAATTAATTTGATTGCACCTACGACACGCATCAAATTTTGGCGCCGCTCTCGGGGAGCAACGGGCGATTTTTAGTTGTTTTTATTTTTCTTTTGCTTTATTCTTGCTTTGTTAGATTCTTTACCGTATCTAACTTAGTTTGTGAGAATCTTGTTTGGTGTTATACCTTTGGTGAATGCTTAAAGGGGGTAGACCGAGTCCAATACGTCTTCGATCCGGCACTCAACTAAAGGATTTCATTCGAGCGATTAACACTCCACTTTCTCCTTCTTCATCAAGTGATTCGGACAAAGAGGAAGAAACAATGGCTGATCGTACACTAAAGGACCTAGCTTCTCACAAGCTTGATACACAACAATGGTGTATCCAAACTAATTCAACCTTCGAGATCAAGCCGGGGTTGATTAGAGAGTTACCAAAGTTCCATGGCATGGTGAATGAGGACCCAAATAAACATCTTATGGACTTCTATGCCATAGTTATGGCTATGCTTCCACCGGAGACTAATGCGGATGGAGCATTGTTGAAAGCTTTCCCGTTTTCTTTGGCGGGCAATGCTAAGGAAGTATCACAACATGGAATGGGATGAAGAAACTTTTCCTCGAGAGATATTTTCCCGCATCCAAAGCTACTCAAATTCGCAAGGAGATTTGTGGATTGAAACAACAAGTGGGAGAATCATTGTATGAATGTTGGGAGCGATACAAGAGGTTGGTGGCAAGCTGTCCACACCATCAATTTAGTGACGTTATGATACTCCAATACTTCTATGAAGCTCTTCACCCAAGTGATAGGTCTCTTCTTGACGCCGCGGGTGGTGGTGCACTAATGAACAAGACTTTGACCGAAGCTAGAGAGTTGATTGAAAGTATGGCGGCAAACTCGCAACAATTCTACACAAGGGATGAACCAATGGTTAGGCGAGTGCATGAAGTTAGTGATTCTTCATCACATCTTGATCAAAGGATGAGTAACATGGAGATTATGATTCAAAGGATGGCCGCGGTAATTATTCCGGATGGTGAGACCGAACAAGTGAATGCTTTATATCCAAATCAAAGGCCAAGGTACGATCCATACTCCAATACCTATAATCCCGGGTGGAGGGATCATCCTAATTTTAGTTATGCAAACAAGCAAGCGGCGGTTTCTAATCCATATGAGCAACAAGGTGGTTTTCAACAATCACGTTTCCAACCTCAACAACAATTTCAACCACAACAAGTCAAGGAGCGTGATTCTTTGAATGATGACAAGCTCAATGCGTTAATGCAAGGTATGCAAGGTCTTACTTCTATGTTCCAACAAAGCCAACAAAACCAACAAAAGACCGATTCGGCCATCAAGGACTTACAAACTCAAATGGGACAATTGGCGACCGATGTGAATTTATTGAAATCTCAAGCATCCACAAAACTTCCTTCACAACCATTTGTGAATCCAAGAGAGAATGTTAATGCGGTTACTTTAAGAAGTGGAAGACAAGTGGAGGGTCCAAGTCATCATGAGGAAGTTAGTGAAGAGGTAGTCAATAACAAGGAGGAAACCGCACCAAAGGAGAATTCAACACCAACCGATCAATCCAAGGAACCGGTTTCTACTTTCACTACTCCACCTCCTTTTCCTAGTCGTTTTGCTAAATCCAAGAAAGAAGCTCAAGACAAGGCACTTATGGATATCTTCAAGAAGATTGAAATCAACATCCCATTCATTGAGGCCATTAAGACAATTCCAAGGTATGCCAAGTTCATGAAGGAATTATGCATCAAGAAGGATAGGTTGCTTGATAATGAAATTACTAAAGTTGGCGAGAGTGCGTCGGCTATGCTATTGAAGAAGATGCCTACAAAGTGCACGGATCCCGGTGGTTTCACGGTGCCAATTACTATTGGTAAACAAAGGTTTGAACATGCTTTACTTGATTTGGGAGCTTCCATTAGTGTGATGTCGGCCGAAATATATGACTCCTTGAATCTTGGACCTTTGAAAGAGACAAGAGTTATTATCCAATTGGCAAACAAGTCTAACATATATCCTAAGGGGCTTGTAGAAGACGTGCTAGTGCAAGTAAATGAGCTTATTTTTCCGGTGGACTTCTTTGTGGTGGATATGGACAACAATGAGAACCGATCATCTACTTCTTTACTTCTTGGGAGGCCATTCATGAAGACCGCAAAGACGAAGATTGATGTTGATAAGGGTACACTCACTATGGAATTCGACAAGGAGATAATACACTTTAACATATTTGAAGCCATGCGTTACCCAAGTGATGTGCATTCCGTTTACTCCATTGATGTGGTTGATTCATTAGCGCAACAAATGGTGGAATTAAACCAAGAGGATGAACTTGATGTGGTGTTGCAAAAGAGCATTGAATTGGATGTCCATGGCTTGTCTAACTTGGATGTTGAAATCTCCAAGGAATTGGTGGAGATATGTGGAGCTTTGGCGACATTGCAAGAAGCTAAAAAGGGTGATGTTTCATATATTTCTTTACCCGTGAATGATGAAATACTTGTACCATCTATTGTGAAGGCGCCCAAACTAGAATTGAAGCCACTTCCGGACCATTTGAAGTATGCTTTCTTGGGAGATGGAGATGAGCTTCCGGTGATTATTTCTAAGAACCTCACACCGGTACAAGAAGACCGTTTGCTTAGAGTCTTGAAAGAGCACAAAACGGCTATTGGGTGGACAATTGCGGACATCAAAGGTATTAGTCCATCCATGTGCATGCATAGGATTCTAATGGAAGAGAATGTGAAGCCGGTACGTGATGCTCAACGTCGGCTAAATCCTCCCATGATGGAGGTTGTGAAAAAGAGATACTCAAATTGCTAAGTGTGGGGGTAATCTACCCAATTTCCGATAGCAAGTGGGTTAGTCCGGTTCAAGTGGTACCAAAGAAATCCGGAGTCACGGTTGTTCGAAATCAAGACGATGAACTTGTTCCTACAAGAGTTCAAACCGGTTGGAGAGTGTGCATTGACTATAGAAAGCTTAATTCCGCAACCCGAAAGGATCACTTTCCTTTACCTTTCATTGATCAAATGTTGGAGCGGTTAGCGGGGCATTCTTATTATTGCTTCTTGGATGGTTATTCGGGATACAACCAAATTGTTATTGCACCGGAGGACCAAGAGAAGACCACTTTCACTTGTCCGTTTGGAACGTTTGCATATAGACGGATGCCGTTTGGCCTTTGCAATGCGCCGGCTACTTTTCAAAGATGCATGGTGAGTATATTCTCGGATTATGTGGAGCGCATCATCGAGGTATTTATGGATGACTTTAGTGTTTATGGCAATTCTTTTGATGGTTGTTTAAATAACCTTGAACTAATTCTTAAACGATGCATAGACACAAACCTTGTCCTTAATTGGGAGAAATGTCACTTTATGGTAAACCACGGCATAGTACTTGGTCACATTGTGTCCTCTCGAGGGCTCGAAGTGGACAAGTCAAAGATAGATTTAATAAGAAACTTACAATATCCCACTTCGGTGAGGGAAATCGTTCTTTTCTTGGTCATGCAGGTTTCTATAGGCGGTTTATCAAGGATTTCTCCAAAATCTCCATGCCGATGTGCAAGTTATTACAAAAGGAGGTACCTTTCGACTTCAACAAGGAATGCAAGGATGCTTTTGACAAATTAAAGGAGATGTTGACAAGTGCGCCAATTATCAAATCACCGGATTGGAATCTTCCATTTGAATTAATGTGTGATGCTAGTGATTATGCGGTTGGAGCCGTTTTGGGTCAAAGGGTGGACAAGTTGTCCCATGTTATCTATTATGCATCTAGGACCCTTAATGATGCACAAATCAATTATTCTACCACGGAAAAGGAGTTATTGGCTATAGTTTTTGCTTTGGAAAAATTTCGATCATACTTGGTGGGTACAAAGGTTATTGTGTATTCCGATCATGCCGCACTAAGACACTTAATAAAGAAGAAAGAAGCTAAGCCAAGATTAATTCGGTGGATCCTATTGTTACAAGAGTTCGACATAGAAATTCGTGATAAGAGGGGTGTGGAGAATACCGTTGCGGATCATCTTAGTAGACTTGTTATGTCTCAAGAGGAACTTCCATTACATGACCGCTTCCGGACGAACAACTTTTCTCCATGGAAGAATCAACACCTTGGTATGCGGATATAGTGAATTACTTGGTGACAAGGAAAGTACCTAGTACAATGTCTAATTTCCAAAAGATGAAACTTAAGAAGGTAGCTAAGCAATATGTGTGGGATGAACCATACTTATGGAAATATGGCGTTGATCAAATAATGCGAAGGTGCGTGCCTAATTCCGAATTTCAATCCATTCTCTCCTTTTGCCACACTTTTGCATGTGGTGGCCACTTTGGTTCGAAACGTACCGCTCTCAAAGTTCTCGAGAGTGGATTTTATTGGCCCACCTTGTTTGAAGATTCATATGTTTTTTTGTAAATCGTGTGATAGATGTCAACGAACGGGCAATCTAGGTGCTCGAAATCAAATGCCACTCACACCAATTCTCACCGTTGAGATTTTTGATGTGTGGGGTATTGATTTTATGGGCCCTTTTGTCAATTCGAATGGGAATTTTTATATACTTCTTGCCGTTGATTATGTTTCGAAATGGGTGGAAGCTAGAGCCACCAAAACTAATGACTCTCAAGTTGTTTGTGATTTTGTAAGGGAAACATTTTCAATAGGCATGGAACACCAAGAGTGGTGATAAGTGATGGAGGCTCACATTTCAAGAAGGCTTTCCACGCTCTCCTCAAGAAGTACAACATAACACACAAAATTGGTACGCCTTATCATCCACAAACTAGTGGACAAGCGGAAATTTCAAATCGTGAGATAAAGTCCATTCTTGAGAAAACGGTGAATACCACGAGGAAAGATTGGAGCTTTAAGCTCAACGATGCACTTTGGGCGTATAGAACGGCGTATAAGACACCGATTGGTATGTCTCCATATAGGTTGGTTTATGGGAAGGCTTGTCATCTTAGGTTGAACTTGAACATAAGGCTTATTGGGCGATAAAGAAATTCAACATGGAGTATGATGAAGCGGGGAAACAAAGGAAGTTACAACTACATGAGTTAGAGGAGATACGTAATGATGCTTACGAGAGTGCCCGTATTTACAAGGAAAAGACTAAGCTTTTTCATGACAAGATGATTTCGCGGAAAAGTTTTGTTGTGGGGCAAAAAGTTCTTTTATTTAATTCTCGTTTACGTTTATTTCCGGGAAAGTTAAGTCCCGTTGGGTGGGACCATTTGTTGTTACTAATGTTTATGCTCATGGTGCGCTTGATATTACTAGCGAAAAACGAGACAACAATTGAAAGTCAACGGCCATAGGTTAAAGCCATATTATGAAAAATTTCCAACGTGAGCATTTGGATGAACTTTGGACTTCAAGATGTACTCCTCTCTGGAGGAGTAATGTGCCGCAAGAGCTAAGTCGGGCCGTCGACTTTAAAACAAGCGCTTAATGGGAGGCAACCCATCGGTTTTGTATTTCTTATCCTTTTGCTTTTTGTTATTTCTTTTTCTTGTTTCTTATCATGTTAAAATTTCCCACCTTGACTTTACTAGGAGGATTCAATTACATTGAGGACAATGTAAGGTTTAAGTGTGGGGGAGTGGTTAAGCATGTTTTTAAAACAAAAATTACAAAAAAAAAATTAAAAAAAAAAAAAAAAAAAAAAAAAAAAAGGTTTTACTTAAAAATTCCAACTTTTAAAGATTTTAGAGTCACTAGCATACTTCTAGGTATGTTTACATAGAGATTTTGACCGACATAATTGAACTTGGAAATGTTAGAGAACTACATTCGGATTTCTTGTTTGTTTGAGTGTTAAATAATGGATTTAATCATGCCGGTGATGCGAATTTGGTGCATGGGAGAAGTGCGTTATTAGAGTTGCTGATCAATCATTAGTGGAGACTACCCGTATTCATATCATGTGAGGCACCAACCAGAAATTTTCCATCTACTAAAGAGCTTCTTTTGAGTGTGTGTCACCGTAAGTTAATTCCGGGTAGAATGGTGAGCTACCCAACCTCCCACCAATAGAAGCACTACTCTTTGATCTCTTGAGTGCTAATTTTGTCAATCATGAGGGTGACGTCCATGGATGAAAGCTTCCTTCTTGTAGTTCGATTTGCAGTTAGCACCATTCTCTCTCTCGACAACAACGGATCCATAGAAACACATTCATCATCAACAAGGAGCGACATCAAAATCTACAAGGAAAGTTGGAAAAGTTTAAGGTTTATAAAAGCAACGGAACGAGAAAAAGAGCAAATTTCAAATACAAGTAAAGCAACATACAAAGAGCGGATTTTTACATATATGTTGAGGACTTACAATACAATGAGGTAATTTTATATTCAAGTATGAAGACTTATTCATGAAAGCAAAGAAAAGTAAAAGGTGAAAATTTTTGAAGTTTATGATTTCAAGACAATACAAGTTGTGAAGAATCAAGCGGTAAAATACTTCTTCCACGGCCATGGTTTATTTTGTATTTAATTTCTCTTGTTCAAAAAAAAAAAAAAAAAAAAAAAAAAAAAAAAAAAAAAAAAAAAAAAAAAAAAAGAGAAAAACAAGAGAAATATTTGTTTGTTAATAAGCCGTGGGGAAGGAAAATATATAAGGAAGTTTCAAGCGACAAGGATTTTTAAGGTAAAAAGAGTTATAAATTGTTAAGGATTTATGAAATTCAAGGGTTTATCATCAATAGTTGAAACGAAGACGAAGACCAAGGAGATCAAGACAAGGAGCGGAAGACGTTTCTATTGGATGCCGTGAGAGTGGTGTTATCATAATTGGCGATCGGATGTGAAGGTGAGTAAGTAATCTCATCCTCGATAATAAATGGTTGATTTCCTTTCTTAGAGATCGTCGGAAAAATGGTTTTTCAAAATATTAAAAGATGTGGTTTTTTTTAAAAAAAATATTTGGAAGTTGTCCTTCCCACCATTCAACGTGTTGCAGGATTTCTCTCTTCATTCCTACCTGCACACATGTGAGACCCATAAAAAAGCTATCTTTTTGAGTGCAATTATCATAAAATCCTTTTTGGTGAGGCAGAAGTCGAGGCGAAATGCTTATTGATCGTTTCTCAAACACGCGTTCTCTCATTATGGTGTGGTTATTTCTCACTCAACATTTAAGAATGAGAATATGTTCTTTAGTATTTCTAACTTCTTATTACTAGCATGAGAAACTCTATGTCCTCATAGCTTTTTGGATGCTTGGGACGCTCGAACGCTTTGAAGTTGTGAGTTTTTAGTTTGATTTGCTCGAGGACTAGCAAAGTCTAAGTGTGGGGGAATTTGATAGGTGTAGAATACACCTAATTTACTATCTAGTAGTTTATGCTTTCTTTGCTATTTTTCTTGTAAATTATGTATTTTACGCTTGTTTTGAGTTTTGTAGCTACATTGGAGTCGCACAGAGGAAAAGAAGAAGAAATCACCAAAATTGAGCAAAAAGGGTAAAATTGTCATTTCACCAAGGAGGGAATACTATATGGAGCACAGCTAAGGTTAAGGGGAGGTCAAAGAGGTGTCCCTTATCCAAAAGAAGGGAGTGAGAATAGCACATTTTGGGTGTACTTATGGTGGGTGTTTGAATCCAATCCACCCACACCCTAAACCCATATACCCTAACCAAGCGATCCATTTGGATCCAAACCCGAATTCCAAATCCACCCCGACTTTCATTACATCGAGAAGATTGTTTCTTCTCAATCATTTTTCCCCGAATCGAAAATCGAGCTCCACGAAAGAGAGCAGCCATTCTTCTTTGGTTAAATTGCGAGATGCGAGAGAAGATCCAGTGAAGTTCGAAGAGACTAGGGCTCGAAGCTCGGGAGGAATTGTTAGGTGCGTGGTCGAACCAAGAGATCGAGAAGAAATCGGAGAGGTCTGCTTGGCTGAAATCAAGAGTCGATGAAATTAGGGTTCGATCCGTTAATCGAGAGAGAAAGAAAACGAGTTCTTTTTGAAGAACTTATGAGGTACCGTGATTAATGGTTGTTGATGTTGAGAGAGACCGATTGGAAGGAGGAGATGAAGTCGACTCGAGGATTAATCGAGATGAAGAAAGCCGTTGATGTGTCAGTGAAGCTGTATGACATACAGAGAAGATACAGGTGATGCTACGGGTGGTCTCTGCGATTGAATAAAAGAAAATGGGATTTGGTAGATTGAATCGGTGACAATTTGTTGAGTTCTGAAGGTGTTAAAACTTGACAGAGCTGTTGTTAGATGGGTTTTTGATGGAGTACATGGTGTTGTTTGAAGCTAAAATTGAGATGGGATTTACAGTTTGAGTTATTGTCGTCGAACTCATTGATGGAAGATATGGAGCTGATCTGAGTGAACCAGGGAGGATGATGGTAACAGAACGAATCAAAGCAGCTAGAAGGAAATGGGTTGTGTTATGGAGTTGCACTGAGATGATTTGTTGCTACTATCGATTACAGGTAGGATTGGGGTTAGTCTGATTCGATTAAGGTTGTAGCTGAGAAGAACTCAGAGATGAAGAGAGGGTATGTCAGTGCTCTATCCAAGCTAGTGTTGGCCTGAGCTGGTGGTTTGCAGTTTGAAGTGGCAGCTGTATGGTGCAGTTGCAATGGCTGGGAAGAGGGATGTGCTAAGTTGATGGTGATGCAGGGAGAGTAAAGAGTTGAATGATGAGCTCAAGATGGATCTGAAGCTGCACAAGTGGAGATGACAGCAAGTGGTGCTGTTGAGCCGGCAGAAATGGGAGTTGCGGGATTCTCGTTGGATTTTTGGTGGATCAAAGTTAGACATCGAGAGGAGCAAGATACAAATGCGGGACCATAGTGTTGGTGGTAGATCTTGTGTGTGTGTTGATCTGTCAATAAGAGATGGGTAAAGTAGTGGAGCAGCAAGACCAAGCTGGTGTTGGCATACAAAGCTTGATTGCATGGAGTGACTTTGGTAGGTGATGAAGCTGTGATGGTGCTTGTTGTGTGTTGGAGGAGTATGAAATTGCTGATGAAAAGGGACTTGAATTGAAGCAAGGATTGCAGAACTGTAGGCATTGGGGGTATGAACTGAGAGCAGCTGTATGCTGAGCTTGAGCTCATATTGCAGGTGGAGTGGATGCCATGGGTCTCTGATGGCTGCAAAAATGTTTTTGTTTAGAGTCGCAGGGGAAGTAGTTTCAATGAGGAAGAGTAGCTGAATTTGTATAACTGAGGACCGAAAAGAAAGATGGGAATGAATGCCATGGTGGTTGCAGGGTGTATAGCCTTAATGGCTGGAATTGAAGTGGTGATGCACCATCTTGGGTGCAAGGCATGCATCGCATGTGCAATGGCTCGAGCCAAGATGCAACAACGATCCGCCCGATCCAAGGTTGAAAGTAAGACGAGTCGACCACCTAATCACTGACTAACTCGACTCGAGTGTCGACTCCTTATTCCCTTGACCCGGTTGATCGACGGTTGACTAACGGTTGACTAGTTTGACCGTTAGTCCTAACGGTGGACCTGGACGGAATATTCCGTCGAATATTCTCTTGACGGAGAAATTTTAGGTGGCCGGCGGCGACGTTTTCCGGCCAAATTCCGGCCACAATCCCAGTTTTCCGGCGAGCCAAAATTTCCAGAATTTTCTATGGACTTCTCTCATGGGTGTGAAGACTTGGGCTAGGAATTGGATGGAGAATTTGACTCAAATTTGGAAAGAGAAGGTGGAAGAGTTGAGAAAAGCTTGGATTTGGAAATTGAATTGCAAAAGGAAAAGGATTCTAATCCTTGGAAGATTTGGAGAATGTTGAAGCCTATAAATAGAGAAGTTTTCTACAACTTCTACACACCTCTCTACACACACATCACTTGTGTTTTTGCTTGCTTTTCTAAGATTTTTCTTTTTAATTACTTGTGTGAATTTGAAAATTCTTCTTTAATTATTATTATTTGTGTGAATTTCAAAAGCATGAGTAGCTAATTTTCTTATTGATTGAGGATGAATTCCTAGTTCTTAACATGATTTGAGTTTTTGTTTTCAAATTCTATCTTTAAGATTTTTCACATAATTATCGATTGTTTTTACTAATAGGAGTGATCTTAAAGACATTCATGATTGATTGATAGATTGTTTGGAGTGCACGCTAAATTGATTTGTTAATTGATCTAAATCTAGTGATAAGTTAGGGAATAAGTAATCGTTCTTGACTCTTTACACAAGTAGAAAACACAAGACCTTGCGAGGGATTCCGTGGAGCAATTGTGTGTAGAAACAACGTTAGAAAGTGGACCTTGAGCTAAGAGTTTAACTACTAGTACTAAACCTAAGAAATTCATAAATCTTAATGCATGAGCCAAGAATTACATCTAGGTTGAGCTAATTCAAGGTGGTTCTTTTGATTAGAATCCGATAACGAGAACTTAGGTGTCCGGTGATATTAGGGATTTTGGGGTTTAGCTAAGCGGCTTCTGCTTTATCCTACGGTTGGTGATAATTTGTGACTAATAACAAGTAGAAAAGAACATAACTTTAATCATTGTTTCGTAACGAAGAAGGATTCCTTGATCTTCTCTCTCTTATTGCTTTCATCTTTCAACTTTCGATTTTAATTGCTTTGTTTATTTTTCTTTTGCTTTTTACACCCCCTTTCGTGACAACTTTTACAACTAAGATCTCTTGCTCCTCGTGGGAACGAACTTGACTTCCATTATATTATTTTTAATTGAGTGGAAACATTGATTAATTTGATTGCACCTACGACACGCATCAGCTGTTAGAGTGTGTGTCACCGTACGTCAATTCCGGGTAGGAATGGTGAGCTACCCAACTTCGCACCAATTTCAGCACTACTTTTGATCTCTTGAGTGCTAGTTTTTGTCAAATCATGAGGGTGACGTCTAAAGATGAAAACTCCTTCTAAATATCGATTTGCAGTTAGCATCACTCTCTCTCAATCAATGAGACCCATAGAAACACATCATCGTCAACAAGCGGAGCATCATCAGAATATTGAAAGAAAAATTGATATAGTCCAAGGTTTACGTGCAACAAAGAAAAAGAAAAGAAAATAGGATGAGAATTAATAAAATTTATAAAATCAAGACAATACAAGTTGTGGAAAAATTGAGTAACAAAGTCCTTTGTCCATGGAGTTAGTTGTTTCATTATTTGTATTTTTATTTTCACTTATTGTAAATTAAAAAAAAAAAAAAATCAAATCAAAAAAATATTGTAGTTTGTTTTTAGTTTTGATACCACCATGGTAAAGAAGAGTTCAAGAAGAAAAATCCAAACAACAAGGAAATTGAGTAGAAAAGTTATAAATTGTCAAGTTTTGTGAAGTTTAGAAGTTCGTCATCAACAAGTGAAGACCGAAGACCGAAGATTGAAGACGTTTCTATGGTTCATATGAGAGAGTGATATTAATTGCCGATCGGGTGAGAAGGTAAGTGAGTACTCCCACCCTTGGTAATGGTTGATTTCCTTTCTTAGAGATCATCGAGGAAAAATATTCTTTTTGTCCACACTTCGTGGAGTCTCCGTAAATTATTTCGGAAGGTTATCCTTCTTACCTACAACGTGTGCGGGATTTCTCTCTTTATTCCTGCTCGCACACATGAGAGACTAAAAAAAAGCGATCTTTTTGAGTGCAATTATCATAAAACCTAATGGTGTTTAAGTCGAGGCTTATGATCACAATCGAATCCGAATTCTTTCATATGGTATGGTTACTTCTCGCTCAAAGACTTAAGGATGAGAATGCGTTCTTTAGTAGTTCTAACTTCTTGTTACTAGCACGCAGAAACTCTATGTCCTCATAGCTTCTTGGAGGATTGAGACTCTTTTACACTCTAAAGTTGGAGAAGGTTTTGTGGGTACATCTTTGGTAAACCCTCACGAGACTACAACTCGTCCACTAGGGACACCTAGGGGTTTAAAGGCTTAGTGCATACGCTAAATGCATTCGAGAGACCTGCGGGGGGTATAGTTAGGATTTCTTCATTTCGTTTCACTTGAGGACAAGTAAAATTCAGGTTTGGGGGTATTTTATGAGTGCTAAATAGTGCATATTTATACACCTTTTTATTGGCATTTTACTCATCTTTTGCGCTTAGAAATCGATATTATCCCAGTTTCGTGTTTTCTTTGTTTTCAAGAATAAATATTTGTATTAATTAATTTTGTATTTTTAGGTACTAAATAAAGTCCGGAGAAACTGAGGAGCCGAAAGAGCGAAGAATTGGAGTCGAGCGTCTATGGAGCAGAAAGCCAAAGCCCGCGCGCGCAACAGTTGCAACCCAACAAGTAGCAACTCATCTACAAGACATGGGCTTGAGCTAGACCCGTGACCCGCGACCCGGATCCGAGCCCGTCCATCCCGAGCCGTTCGAGATCTTCCTGGTTGCATCTAACGGTCGCTCCATCGCTCACATCTATCTCTCGATGCTCCCTGCAACGAGATCACTCCGAGTCACCTTGACTGCCTCGAGATCTCCCCTCGCTACATCCAACGCTCGCTCGGCCCGTCCTATCGGCACTCGATGTCCTTGCTTCACAAAAAAATCACATACCCTATACCCCTCGACCAAACCCTAATCTCACCTTCACTTTCTCTTTCTTCCTCCTTCCCCTCACCCGACACTCTCGGAGAACAGCAGAGCTCGCTCCTCTCGCAACCCCATCACCTTCTTCCCCGACAGTCGCTGCCTCCATCACCACCTCCATCACCTCCTGACACTAGCCACAACCACCATCCCCTAACGTCTCTCTACCTAGTTCATAGCTTCTTCCCTAGGAGCTAATATCGAGATAGAGAAAACTAGGGTTAGGGTTTCTCGAGCAGAGGAAGGAAACATCAATCGAGCCGATTGTGAGCCGACAAGCGATTCGTAGACGTTTGAAGATTGGGTTTGATTTATTTTCTATCTTATTATTCTGTTTTTGAAATAAATTAGGGTTTTGATACTTTGCATGTATAAATAGTTAACTGTGAAGGTTTGAAACTCATGCCTGGGCTAGCCAGAGCACCAATTAGGATTACTTGTGTTTAATTTGTTCTTGTTATGTTCTAAATTACATTTCCAGGGTGTTTGAGGAAACCCCTGACTTTAATGTGAAGCATGTTTGTGTGGGAATGATTTTGTTGTGTTATAACATGATTAAGATTAGTAGTTAGCCATTGAACCAAAGCTCGTGATGAGTGGTACTGTAAGAAGACCACTCATACTAGGGGTGAGTAGCAAAACTAGTTAATGAACTTCTAGCCAAGACCTTCAATGAAGGCACAAAATCATAGCTAGACTTACATTTGCATGAGCATGAGGTCAGTGGTGGAATCAACCACCCTTGTGCTTTCGATTTATTTCTTTGCCTTAGTTCACTTTCACAACACTCAATCTCGCCGCTTCGACAAAACACCAATACTCGTCACAATCTCCTTGAGTTCGCTTAAGCAAACCTTAGATCACTTAAGCACCACAAGTCACTGTGGGAATGACCCGTATTTGCCACTGTCTATAAACTCGACACCGTGCACTTGCGGTATAACAAGTAGGCCATAAAATAAACACCTTCTCAGGCCTACCAATGGCGCGTTGGTAGGTGGCTCCAGCATTTTTCAAACCGAAAGGCATCACGATATAGTAAAAGTTTCTGAGAGGAGTTCGAAAAGCTGTCTTACTTGCGTCGTGCTCATACATATTTATTTGATTTTAGCCGTTGTACCAGTCCATGAAAGAGAACATACCGTGTCCACTGGTGGCGTCTACCAGCATATCAATGTTAGGAAGAGGAAAATCGTCCTTGGGGCAGTATTTGTTCAGATCCCTAAAATCAACACAACACCTGATTTGGCCGCTTTTTTTCTTTACTGGAACCACATTGGCCAACCAAGTGGGATGGTGAATGGGTTTGATGAAACCAGCGGCTAGTAATTTTTGAATTTCCGCCTTAATCTGTTCTTCCACATCGTGTTTAAACTGTCTCGGAGATTGCTTGACCGGTTTGGATCCGGGTATTATATGTAGATGATGAGTGACCAGTTTCTCATCCAAGCCAGGCATTTCCTCGTACGTCCACGCGAATACATTTTGATATTCCTTAAGGTCCGTAAGTTTTGCGCGTTCATCGGTACATAGAGTTGAGCTGATGGAGATAGGCCGCGGAAATTCCCCGCTTCCGATGTTGACAACTTCGAGTTCATCTGTGGTGGAGTTGGTTCCATCCTGCAGTTGTCGTGGTGCATCCGGCACCTCCTCTTGTGACTCGCTGCTATGATTGCATTCCATTGGGAGGAGAGACTGGGTGGTAGTCTCCCCTGCTAATTGCTAACAGCGGCGCCGATATACGATTTTTCCTTTTTTGTCACAACTTGCAATAAAAGCCCGCTCCCGCTTGGGATGAGTATAAGCCATACTTCCGTTTGATAAGGAGAAATTGGCGTGCTTTTCCTTTGAAGAGATGGTACGAGATCGGGTCTCTTTGTGCAAAGAATGCGAGCCTCGTCCTCTTCTTCGATTGACGTCCATGTCTGGGAGTGGAGGATGGAATTTTCCCCGATGAGTCCTGCGAATTTTCCTTCGATTCGAACATCTCCATACCACAGATTGGTGTATAAGGAGATAATGAGGCGGTAATGCGAATAACCTCTTCATTCAACATGGTCTTTAGGCACTGGTGATATGTTGAAGGAATGATTCTGTTATCGTATAGCCACGGTCTTCCCAATATCACGTGGTAGTCTGGCTGCTTCTCGATTACTTCGAACTTTACCTTCGACTGGATTGGTCCCACTGACAGATTCAGGTTGATGTATCCATACGTGCTAGTTTGGTTGCCTTTGAAATCTGTCATCATGGTAGGCTTCCGTATAATTTTGCTTGGCCTCACCTTGGCTGTCCTGAGCGTTCTGAGAGTAATAACGTTGGAGGATGCTCCCGTGTCGATGAGGGCCATTTTGAACTCTGAATCCTTGATGCGATCAGTGACGTGTAGGGCCCGGTTATGTCCTTCTTCTTCCATCATGTCGTCTTCAGTAAATGTAACATTGTTGACGGACATCTATGATATTCTTGAAGTCTCCGAGCGTAAAGGAACCAAACACGCATCTAGGGCTATTTGGTTAATCGCAGTAAATGTTACTTCTCGTTGGTCCTTTGAAAGGTGTAGAAGTTCACATAAACTTTCCACCAACGCGGCTGCTTCCTGGTTCACCGGTTTCCGATTGGTGGTGAAGTTGTTGACCTGAGAACGATCATTCGGGGCGTCAGTCCCCAATGATGGAATTTCCGGGGCGGGTGAAACACTCAAATCCGATGTAATTCTGACAACAAAGTTGAGTATGTTGTTTTTCGTCTTTTTTATCAGGTCCATGTTCCTTGTGTGGATCTCTTGAACCCGTGCCAATTCAGCCAATCTTGGAATTTCTTCATTGGCTGTGCCATTAGGTGCCGTGTTGGGGGAAAACATATCGCCATTCGCCGGAGCATGAGTGGAATTTGGGATCATGGAATCAGTTCTAAGACTGACCATCTTCTGTAAATTGGAGTTGCAACCGAGAGATTTAATCTCCCACCGTGGTCGCCAATTGTTTGTGGGTGAAAACCGTTTCTGCTGATTTTGGTAATTTCGGGTATGTGGATGAGAAATGAATCTAAAACCTAAAGAATGCACTGCACGGGAGTACTTTTGATTCGAAAGACCAATCTGTACAATCCTGGCCCAAACCAAGAAATGGTCGTTCCAGGCTTGCTTCGGTCACAAAGTGAAGGAGAAGGGTTGGTCTTAGGGAGGGAAGCGAAGAGAGTGTTGAGACCATAATCGTTGATTCTGATGGTGTGGTTGTTTATGACTTGTATCTGAAAGTAGAACTGGCTAGCCGAATGGAAAGCTACCAGGTGATTTCTAGATACTATGTTGTTGCCGACCAAAAACTTGTGTTTTGTGGTAAATAGGTGAAACCTATTTATACAAGTCATATTGAAACGTACCATGGTCTCGTAGAAAATGGAAACAATTGAGTGATGGAAGAATAGAGTAACGTGTTGATAAGGTGTAGAATACATCCTATTTACTATATATTGTTTATGCTTTCTTTGCTATTTTTCTTGTAAATTATGTATTTTACGCTTGTTTTGAGTTTTATAGCTACTTTGGAGTCGCACGGAGGAAAAGAAGAAGAAATCACCAAAATTGAGCAAAAGGGCATAATTGTCATTTCATAGGTCGAGCACTATCCGGAGCCAAGTTAAGGTTAAGGGGCACTCATGTTTGGAGAAGTATTAAATAATAGCCGACACGGGTTAAGGGGAGGCCAATTGGCTAGCCCTTATCAGAAGTGACCATCTACTATGAGCACCCAATCTGTGGGTGTATTCGGCAAATGGGGTGTCTTAATCTTCACCCCCTTCTTTTTATAACCTAATCGAATTTAGGTTTACACTTCAATTCTTCCCAAATTGTTCACTTGGTTCCATGGAATCGAGCGGAGATGAAGTAATGGCATGATGAATCTGGAAAATTGCAATAATGGGTTTGACTTCCTTGTGGTGTTGGTGGCCGCTGGTTAATGTTGATGAGTGGAAGAAGAAAACAAAGGTGGCTGCTGTTGAAACCGAAATCAAGATCGAGAAACTGAGATATTGAAGCTCAGGGAGAAGCTGAATCAGAGAATACAGATGAAGAGATTCAGAGGAGAAGCAGTCGAGACCCGAGAGAAGAAGTTGCTCGATCGGTGATGAACAAGGTCATTGAAGAACAAAATGGGATCTGCTGATATGAAGATGAATCGAAAATGGGTTTGTGGAATTAACAGCAGTGGTGTTGTTGGTTGGATCTGTGATGAATTGCAGCACATGGAGGATATGGTGGTGGTTCTCAGTTTGTGGAAATCGAACATGGAGGAAAAGAGACTGGTGATGTTGCTATTGAGAGATAACGAACAAAATTGAATATGGGTTCCGTGGTTTGATTGTTTTGGTAATGGTAGATGCTTTGATTTGAGATGAAAACATCGGTGAAACTTAAAATGGGTTTGACGCCGCTTTGCCGAGAATTGTTGTTGAGGGCTATTGGCAAAGAATCGTATTATCCTAGATGTATGTTAGGATGTCGCAGAATCGAAGACCAAAAGAATGGCATGAAAATAGGTAGGAAATGCTTAAAAAAGAGGAGGCTCGTCGGATTTTCTACTCCGACGAGTCAACCTGTGAGTTCGAGCCGTAATAAATCGCTTGATTAGGACCGAGTCAGACAAATTGTCTCGTCAGTGACTACCTCTTACTTGACCCAGTTGACTAACTAAGACCGTTAGTTTGACCTAATCAGAACGGAATCTTGGACAGAATATTCCGTCGACGAGAGAGAATTCTCAAAGGTGCTAGGCGGTGACGGATTAGGTCAAATTCCGGCCATAATACGGTTTTCCGCTAGCAAAAATTCCGGAATTTTTCTATGGACTTCTCTCATGGGTGTGAAGACTTGGACTAGGAATTGGATGGAGAATTGGGCTCAAATTTGGAAAGAGAAGATGGAAGAAGAGAAAGACTTGAATTTGGAAATTGAATTGCTAAAGGAAAAGGATTCTATTCCTTAGAAGATTTGGAGAATATTGAAGCCTATAAATAGAGAAGTTTTCTACATCTTTTACACACATCTCTCTACACACAACACTTTTCTTTTCTTATTCTTTGTGTGAACTCTTTAGCATGAGTAGCTAATTTTATTATTGATTGAGGATGAATTCCTAGTTTTTAACATATGATTTAAGTTTTTGTTTTCAATTCTATCTTGAAGTTTTTCACATGATTATCGTTTGTTTTTACTAATAGGAATGATCTTAAAGACATTCATGATTGATTGATAGATTTTTTGGGTGGCCAACTAAATTGATTTGTTAATTTGATCTAAAGCTAGTGAAAGTTAGGGGATAAGTAATCATTTCTTTGACTCTTTACATAAGTAGCAAACACGAGACCTTGCGGAGGGATTCCGTGGAGAAATTGTGTGTGAAAACAACGTTAGCAAGTGGACCTTGATCTAAGAGTCTAACTACTAATATTAACCTAATAAGTTCATAAATCTTAATGCGTTTATTTAAATTACATCTTGAGTGATCTACTACTAGGTGGTTTGGTAAATAGAATCCGTAGTCGAGAACTTCCGTATCCCGGATACAAGGGATTTAGGGGTTTAGCACTGATCTAGCTGCTTTACCTACGGTTGGTGATAATCTGTGACTAATAACAAGTAGAAAAGAACATAACTTGATTCATTGTTTTGCAACGAAGAAGGATTCCTTGGTCTTGTCTCTCTTATTGCTTTCAACTTTATCTTTTAATTGCTTTGTTTATTTTCTTTTGCTTTTACACCCCCTTTGTGACAATTTTTACAACTAGAATCTCTTGCTCCTCGTGGGAACGAACTTGACTTCCATTATATTATTTTTAATTGAGTGGAAATATTAATTAATTTGATTGCACCTACGACACGCATCAAATTTTGGCGCCATTACGGGAGCACGGCGGATGATTTTAGTTGTTTTTATTTTTTTTTTGCTTTATTCTTGCTTTGTTGGATTCTATTTTGTATCTAACTTAAGTTTTTGAATCTTATTTTGTATCGGGTTTTCCATGTATGGTGGACAAGAGCAAGCATATTACAACAATCAATACGGTTATCAACCTCAACATTATGACAACTTCTAACCATCCTTAGGATACAATCAAAACCAATCTTTTGGCTATGATCAAATCCCTGAGAACCTTATGGATATTCTCATACATATCAACAACCTTATGACGGGTATGTAAGTGGACAATCACAAGGATGGGAGGATAGTTTTGTTTATGATCGAAATTCTCTAGTTTTGCGGATAAGATGTACGCCATGATTGGGGATCTTCAACAAAAGTTGCAAGAATCACATCGAGAAATTCAAAGGAATTCGGAGAAATTATATGAACAAATTACTCAACCTTTGGACACTTTTGAAGACGCTAGTGTAGCTTACTCGAGCCTTGATCTTAATAATGATCAAGCACCTATTCAAAAGGTAGAGCTTGAGGAAGATGCAATTAGTGCTTGGAAAAAATTCCTTAGGGAAAGATATGAGTCCGCGGAAGTGTATGAGCATTGTAACAAGGATAAAGTTATTCCAACTCCGGATCATAATAACGATCCTTCACCTATTCAAAAGGAGGAGATTGGGTGTGACTTACCTATTGTTATAAACGGTGTAACACCCGCACATGAAGATCTTACAATCTATACCGACGAGAATCATTTTAGTGAATGGCCCGATTCCGATGATGAGAATGTTGAAGAGATGATACTAGAGGATGAAACCACATTGATTGATTTTGTGGAAGACCCAATTGAACTTGCCAATGATTTTAATGATGCCAAAACTTTGGTTAAGGTAGAAAACGACGAAGAATGGTTGCAAGGTTTAATAGAGGACCACGATATACAAGAGGTAAGTAATTCACTTGAATTTTTTAAGGATGAAGAGGATTCTATAATACAAGAAATTGTGCAAGGTTTGTCTAACCCTTTGCATATTGATTCTTCTCCTTTACCTCTTATTGGTTTGAATGTACGTGCTTCGAAAGTATTTTTGGATAATTTTTTTTCTAGATATCCACCATTGGAAACACTTGATGCTAAAACTATGCAGGTTTGCCAAGAGGAATACATGGAAGTTCCCAAATTCTATGTTCTTTATACACTTCCGAGTGTGGACGAGAATAAGTGTGGGGGGAATTTCTATCGAGCGATAATTTCACTATTATTTTCTTGTGCTAACATTTGTATGGAGTTATTGTTTGCAAAACAGGTATTATGGGTGGATCCTCAAATTTTCAGATTGTTAGTATATGGGGAATGAATCTAGCAAGAGCTAAGTCGGGCCGTCGACTTTAAAACAAGCGCTTAATGGGAGGCAACCCATAGGTTTTGTATTTCTTATCCTTTTGTTTTTTGTTTTTTCTTTTTCTTGTTCCATATCATGTTAAAATTTCCCACCTTGACTTTACTAGGAGGATTCAATTACATTGAGGACAATGTAAGGTTTAAGTGTGGGGGAGTGGTTAAGCATGTATTTTTTAAAAAAATTACAAAAAATTTAAATTTTTTTAAAAAAAAAAAAAAAAAAAGGTTTTACATAAAACTTCCAACTTTTAGAGATTTTAGAGTCACTAGCATACTTCTAGGTATGTTTACATAGAGATTTTGACCGACATAATTGAACTTGGAAATGTTAGAGAATTCGGATTTCATTAATGGATTTCTTGCCCGTTATTCATATCATGTGGAGGCATTCATATCATGTGAGGCACCGAATGTAAATTTTTCCGTCTACTAAAGAGCTTTCTTTTGAGTGTGTGTCACCGTAAGTAAATTCCGGGTAGAATGGTGAGCTACCCAACCTCCCACCAATAGAAGCACTACTCTTTGATCTCTTGAGTGCTAATTTTGTCAATCATGAGGGAGACGTCTATAGATGAAAGCTTCCTTCTTGTAGTTCGATTTGCAGTTAGCACCATTCTCTCTCGCGACAACAACGAGTCCATTGAAACACTCTCATCATCAACAAGGAGCGACATCAAAATCTACAAGGAAAGTTGGAAAAGTTTAAGGTTTACAAGCAACGGAAAGAGAAAAAGAGCAAATTTCAAATTCAAGTAAAGCAACATACAAATGAGCGGATTTTACATATATGTTGAGGACTTACAATACAATGAGCATAATTATACATACAAGTATGAAGACTTATTTATAAGAGCGAAGAATAGCAAAAGGTGAGAATTATTGAAGTTTATGATTTTGAGGCGATACAAGTTGTGAAGAATCAAGCGGTAAAATACTTCTCCCACGGCCATGGTTATATTTAATTTCTTTTGTTTTAAAAAAAAAAAAAATTGAAAATTCATAAAAAAAAAAAAAAAAAAAAAAAAGAGAAATATTTGTTTTGTTTATATTTATTTAATAAGCCGTGGGGAAGGAAAAATCTATAAGGAAGTTTCAAGCGACAAGGATTTTTAAGGTAAAAGAGTTAAAAATTGTCAAGTATTTATGAAATTCGAGGGTTTATCATCAAAAGTTGAAACCGAAGACGAAGACCAAGAAGATAAAGACGAGGAGCGGAAGACGTTTCTATTGGATGTCGTGAGAGTGGTGTTATCATAATTGGCGATCGGATGTGAAGGTGAGTAAGTAATCTCATCCTCAATAATATATGGTTGATTTCCTTTCGTAGAGATCGTTAGAAAAATGGTTTTTCAAAATATTAAAAGATGTGGGTTTTTAAAAAAATATTTCGGAAGTTGTCCTTCCCACCATTCAACGTGTCGCAGAATTCTCTCTTCATTCCTACCGCACACATGTGAGAACCATAAAAAAGCTGTCTTTTTGAGTGCAATTATCATAAAATCCTTTTGGTGAGGCGTAAGTCGAGGAGAAATGCTTATTGATCGTTTCTCAAACACGCGTTATCTCATTATGGTGTGGTTATTTCTCACTCAACATTTAAGAATGAGAATATGTTCTTTAGTATTTCTAACTTCTTATTACTAGCATGCAGAAACTCTATGTCCTCATAACTCTTTGGATGCTTGGGACGCTTGAACGCTTTGAAGTTGTGAGTTTTTAGTTTGATTTGCTCGAGGACTAGCAAAGTCTAAGTGTGGGGGAATTTGATAAGGTGTAGAATACATCCTATTTACTATCTATTTTTTATGCTTTCTTTGCTATTTTTCTTGTAAATTATGTATTTTACGCTTGTTTTGAGTTTTATAGCTACTTTGGAGTCGCACGGAGGAAAAGAAGAAGAAATCACCAAAATTGAGCAAAAAAGGGCATAATTGTCATTTCATAGGCGAGCACTATCTGGAGCCAAGTTAAGGTTAAGGGGCACTCATGTTTGGAGAAGTATTAAATAATAGCCAAGACAAAGTTAAGAGGAGGCCAATTGGCTAGCCCTTATCGTAAGTGACCATCTACTATGAGCACCCAATCTGTGGGTGTATTCTGGCAGTGGGGTGTCTTAATCTTCACCCCCCTTCTTTTATAACCTAATCGAATTTAGGTTTACACTTCAATTCTTCCCCAAATTCGTTCACTTCAGTTCCATGGAATCGAGCGGAGATGAAGTAATGGCATGATGAATCTGGAAAATTGCAGTAATGGGTTTGACTTCCTTGTGGTGTTGGTGGCCGCTGGTTAATGTTGATGAGTGGAAGAAGAAAACAAAGGTGTTCTTTGCTTGAAACCGAAATCAAGATCGAGAAACCGAGATATTGAAGCTCGATAGGTGTAGAATACACCGTATTTAATATCTAGTATTTATGCTTTCTTTGCGAGTTTTCTTGTAAATTATGTATCTTATGTGTGCTTTTGAGTTTATTAGGTGCAATGGAGTCATTTGGAGCAAAAAGACCCAGTGGAACTCGTTCGACTCTAGGAGCTCTTGCTATCACATTGAAGAGGACGAAAAGATGAATTGAATAGCGAAAGAATGGAGTCATTCCGACATTGTATGAAGAAGTTATGGGCGAAGACGAGAAGTTGAGCTTGTCGGTTTCCTCGGAACCGACAATATAACGGAGTGAAGCGTAGAATCGAACCGTCGGCCTTGTAAGACCGACGTTGAAAGCTAGATACCAAGAGCACCAGCTAATTGGATAAGGGGGCTGCCGCTATCATCTTCTTCACCATGCATTCACGACCAATTCGTGGTTCATGCAGGTTAACGGTGACAAAGACTTATGAACTTGCTGCCATTGTCGTCCTGTTTACGAAGAGAATTTTTGCGAGAATAAAGTGGAGGAATTGGTTGGTTCATGGAGTTAGAGCTCGAATGACAGAGAAGGAGTCAGGGAAGTTGCATGGTCGAATTAAGCAAGTCAGGGACGATATGAAGAGATTGTTATGATGCTGTTGGCAGAGATCGTTCCGGCAGTTGACGATGATGGATTGTCAAGAATGCAAAATAAAGAACGATGGAGCTCGGCTTTCGTTGTTGACCGATGAGATGTCTGTGGTGAAGCTTCTGAGATGGGTTTAGCCGAGCAAATGGAAGTGTGGATCGGACATGGGAGAAAACCGGGGACGTTGTGGTGCGAGAAGAAGAACAGTGGACCGAACAAGGACGGTAAGAAGAAGATGGGTTTGTTGCAATGAAGCCCGAGTAAACGAGGTTCGTGGAGTAGGCTGCCATTACCGAGATCGAACATGCACCGAGAACGAAGGAGAGTATTGGCTTGCTGCTAGGGATATATGCAGCTGTTGAGTCAAGAACGGGAGGGTGCTCGAGTCTAAAAATGGAAGATGAGTATCCAGCGATGATGTTTGCTGCTGTCGGAGAATACATATGGGCTTTGTTGTGACGAGAAGAACACGAGCAGTAAAGTGATGATGCCGGTGGGCTGCAGGAAGGTAATGCTCGAGTTTCTCCGGGTGTTTGATAGTTATGGCTTTCGCCGTTGATAAGGTAAGTATGGTACACGAAGAAGCCAAAGAAGATAAAAGGGCTAGATAGAGCAAGTTCATGGAGCGATGCTACTCGAGTACGATGATGACGGTGATGACGATATGGCCCGTCTTTGTCGTTGTTGCTTGTCGACGATGCGGGATGTTTGTGGACAAAGTTGAGAGGAATATGAAGCGAGTTTGGTACCGAACATGGAGCTGAACCGTGGTACGGAGCCGTGACGATGCTGTTTCGTTGGTTGAGTTCGGTTGGGAACAAAGTCCGGTAGCGATAGTGATGATCACGATGGTTCGAGAAGAGAAGATACTTGTCGGCAAAGTGATCGAGAGGACGTGTCTTGTGGCTGTGGGTTAGTCGAGAAAACAAAGTGTTGGGTTTCCATTATCGAGAGAGATGGAGTTAGATGATGTTAATGGGAGATGGTCGAGCTTGGTGAGGTATGAAGATGAACCGAGTAGAGTTTGGTGTTGCAGCCATTGATGGCGAGATGGAGAGCTCGGCAAATGATGTTGTTATGCTCGGGTAGGACTCGGGGACGGAGTTTGACAGGGAATGGAGGATTCGGGATGCTGCCAATGACGAGTAAAGAGGAAGCAAGGAGGCGAACCGAACTCGAGGCTTATTTTTGTTTATGGTCGATCTCGAACATACACCAGTAAACTCTCGTTATCAATCTGTGGTGACCGAAAATGGGTTGCTGAGAGGGTGTGTGATGTTTCAAGAAGGTAACAATGGGAAGGAAGGATGGCTCGACTCGGGGTTTAGTTTGAATGTGGTATTCGGGTCGAGTCTTGGCGGGCGCTAACGAACGGGTTTTGTTGGTTCGAATCGAAGCTCGATGGAACTAATGGACGTGAAGGGTATTTGAGTTTTGGGCCAGAGTTTGACAAGCCAAGAAAAATTACACGATAGGCCAATAACATGATCCGGGGCTTCTATAAGTTGCTGCACGAGTCCATTAGGCCATTGAGCCAAATCTTACACTGTGAAATTAATTAAGGGTGGTGCGGCTACTCCAAGTTGGAAATTTGGCCGTGATTTTGGCAGCCACTTCGTCCGGGATTTGATGCACGGGACACAATTTTAAGGAGTGCACTTTCCTAATTTTACTAGGTTTCCTAGTTTTCTTCAAGAGGAGGTTACAAAACTCCATATATAGAGAAGCCTAGGCACAAAAAGGAGATATCTTATCACGTTTTTATTATTATCTTTTTCTACTTTTGTTCTAGGGTTTTGAAACATGAGACTTCTTTTTCTTCTTGTGATGAACTCCTTGAATATGAGTACCTAATTATCTTTTGGTTATGGAATAGTTGGATTTCACAAAGCATGATTCTTTGATTCAATATATTAGTTTTGTCTCATATTTATCGTTTGCAATTCTCTCAAAATATGGTTTTATGATTGATTGATTGTTTTGTCAAGTTGCAAATTGGTAGAACTTCTAATCACATCTATTGCTAGTTTAGGGTTTATTATACGCAAAAGTGATATTCCTTGAATACAAGTAGCATAATATGATTATAGTTTGTAGTGATATATTCTTATGATCATATGTGAATCGTAACCTTTGCTAAATTGAATTAGTGCGCTTTCCACGTTCAATTGCTTTGATTGGCCTCGATTTCATAGAACTTAACGCATCTAGGAATTAAACTTGATTAGTGCTTTTACACGTTAGGTTGTTCCTTTAGGTAGAATTCATATTCGCATCTTTTAATGTGTTTGTTGATGACATGAGGAGGTTTATGGATATTCTTACATCAAGGTATTCTAGGGTCTTTGATAAAAGTTGAGATTAAATATCAATTCTAGTTATTGTGAAAAGCATGTTAGTGAATGAAAACGAAATCCTTAACCAATATCTCTTCTATTTTATTTGTTTGCTTATTTATTTATTTGCTTTTAGTTTATTTTATTTTCATAAAAATCAGAAAACTCCCGGTGATTATTATAGGAAACCATAACAATTTGACAACCTAGACCTCTCTGTGGGATCGATCCTTTCTTGCCCTTGCTATATTTTATATTTTGAGTAGTAAGAAAGTGTAATTATATTTGTGTCGCTTACTTAAATGGTCAATTTGCGGCAGATTCTTAGGGAGGCAAGCGGTTGTTAATTGTTTTTGGTTTCTTATTTTTGTATTTAGTTTTTGTTTTATTTTTTTTCTTATTTTCTGGGTTTCTAACCTTGGTTTGGGAATTATTTCAGGTGCTTATTTCTATGGAAGGAGCATACTACATGGATGGATACGGATTTCAACCTCAACAATACGACAACTACCAATTCCATGGGTATAATCAAAACCAATTCATTGGTTATGACCAATATTCCATGGAACCTTATGGTTTTCCTCAACAACCTTATGGCGGGTACGTGTGTGAACAACCACAAGGATGGGAGGATTCTTATGCTTGTGAACAAAAAGTCTCTAATTTTATAGATAAAGTTTCTACCTTTTTACAAGAGGAATTTCAAAAAGCTAAAGAGACTACAAACGAGCAACTCCAAGAACTTCGTGAAAGTATGACTATCTTACGAAGAGACATTGATCAATACAAGGAAGATATGGATAAATCTAATGTGCATATGGTTTGTGATGAATATTTGATTGATGCTAATGTTGAAAAAGGCGAATCTTTGGGGACTTTCGTGGATAATTGTGTAGTTAACTCAACTCTTGATCTTAATAATGATCATTCACCTATTCAAAAGGATGAGTTAGAGATTAACAACACTAAATTCAGCGAGGAACAATCTTATGTTGACTATGATAGTGACGGTGATTATGATACATTGCTTGAAACAACTCATGGTGACATCTCCGAGGAGTCTTTTTGGGATCAAGATGAAGATGAAGAGGAATATGTCGACACTTGTGTAGATTACTCAAGCATTGATCTTAATAATGATCAAGAGCCTATTCAAAGGGTGGAGCTTGAGGATGATACATTTTCGAGTGTTCTAAAAAGTTTCTTATGATAAAATTTGGATCCGCAAAAGAGTGTGTGCCTTACAACAAAAAAGGAGGAATATGTTGAGAATGAGACCGTTATGACCAATATTGTGGAAGACCCAATTGAGCTTGCAAATGATTGTAATGATGATGTTTATGTCGATACTTTGTTAAGGCAGTAAACGGACGAAGAATGGTTGCAAGGTTTGATAGAGGACCATGATATACAAGAGGTGAATAATTCACTTGAGTTTTTCAAGGATGAAGAGGATTCCGTAATACAAGAGATTGTGCAAGGTTTATCTAATCCTTTTCCTATTACTTCTTCTCCTTTACCTCTTATTGGTTTGAATTTATGTGCTTCGAGAATATTGTTGAATGACTTTGTTTCTCGTTTTCCGCCATTAGAGACACTTGATTCTCATACTATGCAGGTTATGGAACAAGAAACCGTGGAAGTACCCGATGTCTATATTCTTTATACACTTCCATGTGTGGACAAGCATAAGTGTGGGGGACGCTTTTATCGGTTCTTAGCTTCACTTTTGTTTTATGTTACTAATATTTGTGTGAAGCTAGTGTTTCCAAAACAGGTTCTATGGAAGGATCCCCAACTTTTCCGATTATTGGTGTATGGGGAATGAATCTTACAAGAAGCTAAGTCGGGCCGTCGACTTTAAAACAAGCGCTTAGTGGGAGGCAACCCACCGGTTTTGTATCTCTTATCCTTTGCTTTTTATTTTTGTTTCGTTTATTTATTTTTTACTGTTTTTATATTATATTTGCATCCCTATGTTTAATTTCATTGAGTCCGTAATCTATCTTAGAAGAGAATTATGCCGAATACCTTTTCGTCAGAAAATTTCAGACTGCGCGTAGTTCAGTCCAGAGACCATAACTGTCAGACCGTTTATCGAAACACTGCGAAATTTTGACACTGTGTAGAAAACACGTAGATGAACAACTTTTGTGAAATGGAGTTTTTCCAAATTCTTACCAATTTGCACAGTTTTTGCGTTTTATCTGCTGTTACGTCAGAATTCAGAACTTTCGGTTTTACACATTGAGGACAATGTGAAGTTTAAGTGTGGGGGAGCATTTATATGTTTGTATAGTTTGTTTTTGACACCATTAGTGGATGGAACCATCTTGAATGCAGGAGTTGAGGAACTAATTAACTAAAAGGGAAGAATATAGCTCAGAAATCACAAATTAACATGATAGTTGTTACCATATCTCGGAATATCACCATATCGCATTCTATTTTTTTATTTTTCCATATTTATCTATTGTTCTCTAAGTGCTTTGGTGGGTCACTAAAAATCGACGTGTTATTACTGCTAGGATGAAATAGAGTGGTTGAGTTACATGAAAAAAAAAAAAAAAAAAAAAGAAAAAAAAAATGAAAAATATATGAAAAAAAAAAAAGGACCGACCAATTAGACCAAAACGGAATAAAAGACACTTGGGAATAGCAAGATGTGTGAAACGTAGTCCCCTGTCTCCGTCGCCTAAACAAGCGTGGAATGCTGGATCCAAGGCAACTATCATGTACTTGTCGACAAGAAGCATGCGCTTGGATCCAAAAGATCTAATCATGACGTCCAAAAAATAAATTGGATCCAACTTTGATCCAATCAAAAAAAAAAAAAATATATATATATTATTGTGTTGAATAAAGTCACTTTTGGTTCCCTTGTATATGCCAATTGATTGATGTAGCATTCAAAGACGATTGGCTCAATCCAATAGGATTAGGTTCATCTTAGCAAAGTGACCTTCAGACAGATATGGGAAACATCGAACACTTGTGAATATTCGCCAACATCTACATCTATATCCATCTTCTTAATCTTTTTATTGTGATTGTGGTTTGTTAGTTTCCGAGTATTGTGGCTTGTTCGACTATCTAATTAGAGTTTATTTAATAATATATGATTTTAATTTGCAAGGTACCTCCTCTTGTAGTCATTTTGGATTCATTCATTGATTTGTCACGAATAGACGGAGTTGGAAATATAGGTTTTGTAGGTATATCTCTAGTAAACCTTCACGAGACTATAACTCGTCCACTAGGGACACCTAGGGGTTTAAAGGCTTGTTATTTATGCTAAAAGTGACCGTAGCCTCGACGACACGGAGTTGTTGTATTTTATTATTTTGTTTGATTTGCTCGAGGACTAGCAAAGTCTAAGTGTGGGGGAATTTGATAGGTGTAGAATACACCGTATTTAATATCTAGTATTTATGCTTTCTTTGCGTAGTTTTCTTGTAAATTATGTATCTTATGTGTGCTTTTGAGTTTATTAGGTGCAATGGAGTCATTTGGAGCAAAAAGACCCAAAGGGAACTCGCTCGACTCTCAGGAGCTCTTGCTATCACATTGAAGAGGACGAAAAGATGAATTGAATAGCGAAAGAATGGAGTCATTCCGACATTGTATGAAGAAGTTATGGGCGAAGACGAGAAGTTGAGCTTTGTCGGTTCCTCGGAACCGACAATATAACGGGAGTGAAGCGAGAATCGGAACCGGCCGGTCTTGTAAGATCGACAGCTGAAAGCTAGATACTAAGAGCACCAGCTAATTGGATAAGGGGGCCGCTATCATCTTCTTCACCATGCATTCACGACCAATTCAGTGGTTCATGCAAGAGGTTAACGGTGACAAAGACTTATGAACTTGCTGCCATTGTCGCCCCGTTTTACGAAGAGAATTTGTCATCGAGAAGCAAAGGAGGAATTGGTTGGTTCATGGAGTTAGAGCTCGAATGACGTAGAAGGAGTCGTGGAAGTTGCATGGTCGAATTAAGCAAGTCGTGGACGATATGAAGAGATTGTTATGATGTCGCTGCGTAGATCGTCCGGCAATTGACGATGATGGATTGTCGAAGAATGCAGCGAAAGAACGATGGAGTCACTTCGTTGTTGATCGATGAGATGTCACTGTGGTGAAGCCGGAGATGGGTTTAGCCGAGCAAATGGAAGTGTGGATCGGACATGGGAGAAAACCAGTGGACGTTGGGTGCAGAGAAGAAGAACAGGACCTAACAAGGACGGTAAGAAGAAGATGGGTTTGTTGCAATGAAGCCCGAGTAAACGAGGTTCGGAGTAGGCTGCCATTACCGAGACGCCGAACATGCACCGAGAACGAAGGAGAGTATTGGTTTGCCGCTAGGGATATATGCACTGTTGAGTCAAGAACGGAGGGTGCTCGAGTCTAAAAATGGAAGATGAGTATCCAGCGATGATGTTTGTCATTTGGCGGAGAATACATATGGGCTTTGTTGTGACGAGAAGAACACGAGCAGCAAAGTGATGATGGTAGGTCGCAGGAAGGTAATGCCGAGTTTTCTCCGGTGTTTGATAGTTATGGCTTTGCCGTTGATAAGGTAAGTATGGTACACGAAGAAGCCGTTGAAGATAAAAAGGGCTAGATAGAGCAAGTTCATGGAGCGATGCTACTCGAGCAACGATGATGACGGTGATGACGATATGGCCCGTGGCCGTCGTTGTTGCTTGTCGACGATGCAGATGTCGTGGGACAGGTTGAGAGGAATATGAAGCAGTTTGGTACCGAACATGGAGCTGAACTGTGGTACGGAGAGTCGTGACGATGTCAAGCCGTTGGTTGAGTTCGGTTGGGAACAAGTCAGAAGCGATAGTGATGATCACGATGGTTCCGAGAAGAGAAGATACTTGTCGATGGCAAAGTTGATCAGAGAGGACGGTGCTGTGGCTGTGGGTTAGTCGAGAAAATGATGTTGGCTGTTTCCATTATCGAGAGAGATGGAGTTAGATGATGTTAATGGGAGATGGTCGAGCTTAGTAGAGGTATGAAGATGAACCGAGTAGAGTTTTGGTGTTGCACCCATTGATGGCAGTAGATGGAGAGCTCGACAAAGTGATGTTGTTATGCTCGGCAGGACTCAGGACGGAGTTTGACAGTGGAACGGAGGATTAGTGGATGCCGCCAATGACGAGTAAAGAGGAAGCAAGGAGGCGAACTGAACTCGAGGCTTATTTTTGTTTATGGTCGATCCGAACATACACCGTAAACTCGTTATCAACTGTGGTTGAAAATGGGTTGCTCAGAGGGTGTGTGATGTTTCAAGAAGGTAACAATGGGAAGGAAGGATGGCTCGACTGGGTTTAGTTTGAATGTGGTATTCAGGTTAGTCTTGGCAGGCAGTTAACGAACGGGTTTTGTTGGTTCGAACTGAAGCTCGATGGAACTACGGACGTGAAGGGTATTTGAGTTTTGGGCCAGAGTTTGACAAGCCAAGAAAAATTACACGATAGGCCAATAACATGATCTGGGCTTCTATAAGTTGCTGCACGAGTCCATTAGGCCATTGAGCCAAATCTTACACAAACAGAATTAAGGGTGGTGCGGCTACTCCAAGTTGGAAATTTGGCCGTGATTTTGGCAGCCACTTCGTCCGGGATTTGATGCACGGGACACAATTTTAAGGAGTGCACTTTCCTAATTTTACTAGGTTTCCTAGTTTTCTTCAAGAGGAGGTTACAAAACTCCATATATAGAGAAGCCTAGGCACAAAAAGGAGATATCTTATCACGTTTTATTATTATCTTTTCTCTACTTTTGTTCTAGGGTTTTGAAACATGAGACTTCTTTTTCTTCTTGTGATGAACTCCTTGAATATGAGTACCTAATTATCTTTTGGTTATGGAATAGTTGGATTTCACAAAGCATGATTCTTTGATTCAATATATTAGTTTTGTCTCATATTTATCGCTTGCAATTCTCTCAAAATATGTTTTTATGATTGATTGATTGTTTTGACAAGTTGCAAATTGGTAGAACTTCAAATCACATCTATTGCTAGTTTAGGGTTTATTATACGCAAAAGTGATATTCCTTGAATACAAGTAGCATAATATGATTATAGTTTGTAGTGATATATTCTTATGATCATATGTGAATCGTAACCTTTGCTAAATTGAATTAGTGCGCTTTCCACGTTCAATTGCTTTGATTGGCCTGATTTCATAGAACTTAACGCATCTAGGGAATTAAACTTGATTAGTGCTTTTACACGTTAGGTTGTTCCTTTAGGTAGAATTCATATTCGCATCTTTTAATGTGTTTGTTGATGACATGAGGAGGTTTGCATGGATATTCTTGCGATCAAGGTATTCTAGGTCTTTGATAAAAGTTGAGATTAAATATCAATTCTAGTTATTGTGAAAAGCATGTTAGTGAATGAAAACGAAATCCTTAACCAATATCTCTTCTATTTTATTTGTTTGCTTATTTATTTATTTGCTTTTAGTTTATTTTATTTTCATAAAAATTAAAACTCCCGGTGATTATTATAGGAAACCATAACAATTTGACAACCTAGACCCTCTCTGTGGGATCGATCCTTTCTTGCCCTTGCTATATTTTATATTTTGAGTAGTAAGAAAGTGTAATTATATTTGTGTCGCTTAATGATAAATGTCAAGCCTGTGGAGAAGTTCGAATCAGAGAATACAGATGAAGAGATTCAGAGGACAAGCAGTCGAGACCCGAGAGAAGAAGTTGCTCGATCGGTGATGAACAAGGTCATTGAAGAACAAAAGGGGATCTGCTGAGATGAAGATGAATCGAAAATGGGTTTGTGGAATTAACAGCAGTGGTGCTGTTGGTTGGATCTGTGATGAATTGCAGCACAGGGAGGATATGGTGGTGGTTCTCAGTTTGTGGAAATCGAACATGGAGGAAAAGAGACTGGTGATGTTGCTATTGAGAGACAACGAACAAAATTGAATATGGGTTCCGTGGTTTGATTGTTTTGGTAATGGTAGATGCTTTGATTTGAGATGAAAACATCGGTGAAACTTAAAATGGGTTTGACGTTTGCTGAGAATTGTTGTTGAGGGCTATTGAAGCAAAGAATTGTATTATCCTAGATGTATGTTAGGATGTCGCAGAACTGAAGACCAAAAGAATGGCATGAAAATAGGCCGAAAATGCTCGTAAAACAGAGGAGGCTTTCGGATTTTCTACTCCGACGAGTCAACCCTGAGTTCGAGCCGTAATAAATCGCCCATTAGACCGAGTCGAACTACCAACTGTCTCGGCTGACTACCTCTTACTTGACCCAGTTGACTAACTAAGACCGTTAGTTTGACCTAACTGTAACGGAATCTTGGACAGAATATTCCGTCGACAGAGAGAATTCTCAGGTGCCCGGCGGTGACGGATTCCGGTCAAATTCCGGCCATAATACCAGTTTTCCGGCTAGCAAAAATTCCAGAATTTTCTATGGACTTCTCTCATGGGTGTGAAGACTTGGACTAGGAATTGGATGGAGAATTGGGCTCAAATTTGGAAAGAGAAGATGGAAGAAGAGAAAGACTTGAATTTGGAAATTTAATTGCTAAAGGAAAAGGATTCTATTCCTTAGAAGATTTGGAGAATATTGAAGCCTATAAATAGAGAAGTTTTCTACATCTTTTACACACATCTCTACACACAACACTTTTCTTTTCTTATTCTTTGTGTGAACTCTTTAGCATGAGTAGCTAATTTTATTATTGATTGAGGATGAATTCCTAGTTTTTAACATATGATTTAAGTTTTTGTTTTCAATTCTATCTTGAAGTTTTTCACATGATTATCGTTTGTTTTTACTAATAGGAATGATCTTAAAGACATTCATGATTGATTGATAGATTGTTTGGGTGGCCAACTAAATTGATTTGTTAATTTGATCTAAAGCTAGTGAAAGTTAGGGGATAAGTAATCGTTTCTTGACTCTTTACATAAGTAGCAAACACGAGACCTTGCGGAGGGATTCCGTGGAGCAATTGTGTGTGAAAACAACGTTAGCAAGTGGACCTTGATCTAAGAGTCTAACTACTAATATTAACCTAATAAGTTCATAAATCTTAATGCGTTTATTTAAATTACATCTTGAGTGATCTACTACTAGGTGGTTTGGTAAATAGAATCCAGAGTCGAGAACTTCCGTATCCCGGTGATACAAGGGATTTAGGGTTTAGCACTGATCTAGATGCTTTACCTACGGTTGGTGATGTCTGTGACTAATAACAAGTAGAAAAGAACATAACTTGATTCATTGTTTTGCAACGAAGAAGGATTCCTTGGTCTTGTCTCTCTTATTGCTTTCAACTTTATCTTTTAATTGCTTTGTTTATTTTCTTTTGCTTTTTACACCCTTTTGTGACAATTTTTACAACTAGAATCTCTTGCTCCTCGTGGGAACGAACTTGACTTCCATTATATTATTTTTAATTGAGTGGAAATATTAATTAATTTGATTGCACCTACGACACGCATCACGTGTAACCGTCAGGTATTATGCTTCCATGATGAAGGAAGTGAATTAGTTTACACCGTCACTTTCATCGCCACTAATTGTCCCAATTCATGACACTTTCTTATAACGGGCGTATTGCACGCCGCACGCTGTAAACCGCCAGACCAATACCCTGATGAGTATCCCCAAGTTTGTGACATGTTTGATGTCTCGAGTGTTTTCGTGGAAAACGTGTAGAAGGTTGCTATGTGTGTCAAGTCAAAGTCAAGAGACTTTCCATAGGAAAATAGCATGTGATGCTATTAGGCTTGCCTTGGCCGGCCGCCTAAAACTTTCCACAAGTCCATCAGTTTGGTTGCGAACTTGAATGGCTGAGATTGCATCTCATGAAGAAGGGTAGCCGTTGATTATAGCCATATCTTTGTTGTGTAGTAAAGTGGCGCCATTAGCCTAGTGGCGCATGGCGTAGCCGTGGCATAGAGGCATGCCAGTGGCGTAGCCGTGGCAGCTGTTTTGGCATATTGGTGTTAGACCCAAATATGACTCTGGCAACATTGGCCCTGTAGCCATGTCGATCCCAACGCTCTGGGAAACGTTATTTGGCTTGGTTGGCGTAGCAATTTTGCCCAAATTAGGGTTTGGCATTTCGAAACCCTAATTAGTGTGTGTGGCATGGCATTGTGGTATGGCCACACCTGTGGCGTTGTGGTATGGCCAAAGCTAGGGTTTGGCGGCGTGGCCAAGGCTAGGATTTGGCGTCGTGGCCAAAGTTAGGGCTTGGCGGCATGGCCAAAGTTAGGGCTTGGCGGCACGGCCAAGGCTAGGATTTGGCGTCGTGGCCAAAGTTTGGGTTTGGCGGCGTGGCCAAGGCTAGGATTTGGCGTCGTGGCCAAAGTTAGGGTTTGGCGGCATGGCCAAGGATAAAGTGGCTCGTGGCATGTTACTGCGGCAGAGTGGCATGTTGGCATGCCGATTAATATGTTGTTGTGGCGGGGCGCATTTGGCTTGCCAGTTAGTATGGTGGCATGGCAGGGTGCGTTTGGTCATTAATGTATGGTGGCGAGTTTAGAGCAACTTGATTGGTCAAGAAAAGGGGTCGGCCAAACATGAGGCGCGACCGCACCTCTAGTACTCGTGGCGCATTTAAAGTGACCTAATTGGTCGGTAGGAAAGAGAGGGGTCGGCCAAGCATGGGTGTGGCTACACTTCTGGTGTGAGTGTGGCAGCTTTAGAGCGACCTGATTGGTCGATGGAAAAAGGGGTCGGCGAGTATGGGCCCAACCACAACTTATGTGCGCGTGGCGAGTTTAAGGCGACCTGATTGGTCGAGGGAAATAGGGTCGGTTTAGGATGGGGCGTGGCCAATGACAAATGGCGTCGGCTGGCCTAAGGCATGGCCACGCCTCCCCTTCTGCTGCTCCTATCCTGCGGCTCCCTATTTTCTGATTCTGGGCAAGATTTTGCGTTTACTAATCCATGGAGGATTAAATCCTAGTTTTCCTAGGCTTAAATTTTGTCAAGAAAGGTCTGATATACTGCGCAAGGCGCAAAACCCTGACTTTTGCAACTTAGACAGGGTAATCGATTGAATTCTATGTGTTGACACATAGTTCTTTTAAGTTCATTGCCAGAGAGAAGCATGCTTTCTGATTGAATACCTTATGCAAAAACCTTATCCTTGATATTTGGAAATTCGTGCTACTCTGCTGCGAGTGAACACAAATTGTCATGCCATACCAACCTTAAGGGTTCAAATTGGGAACATAGCATAGAAAATATTCAAATAAACTTATATTAAGTGAATATGGGCAAGGCGCAAGAAATTTACTGTAACATCCGGGATGGTTTCTACATGCGCCAGTCTGGATAAATTTCATGTAAATATATTGAACGACTCAATAAATATGCCAATAGAGAGGTTAACACTCATGGCTTCGTTTCCTTACAGAGTGACGTCACATCAGATGCAAGGTTTTACGATTTTAACCCTAAGCTAAAAACCACCATCAACAACGAGTCACAAAACTTTTTGGGTTTGTATACCGGGTATATGTACCATCATGAGTTCACGAGTCACAGAACGTTTTGGGTTTGCATACCGGGTATGTTTACCCGGAAGTCGTTGCCGAACTATAGCTATGCAGGTACGTGTACTGGGTACATATATCATGCTCCGGACCTATAACAGTTTTGCCAGTATGTGAACTGGTATGCATACTATCTTGTATCCAGATTTATAGTAGTTATATATCTCTCTAATTATCAATTTGAAAAATTCCCGAATAATATTTTCAAATGATAATCTTGAATCATAATTTAGGTCATAAACAATAAATTGTTTCTAACCAAATTCATCAAGTATGAACAAATATTCTTAAGCTTAGTCAACGTATTTCGAGAATAATTAATCAAGATTGACTCAAAAAATTTGTTGTGCATGTAAAGTCTTATTTAGTCATGCGACATAGTCTCATAGATAGAAAGGAGAAAACTTGTGTAATAGGTGGTTCAGTCTTCACTTAGCTTTTGTTGATGAAGAAGTTCTTCAAAAGCTTCGGTTGATCTTTGCCTTCAAACGGTAAAATGTCGTGATGTCTGGTACTCAACTACGCACTTTTATCCTAATCCGAGACTTGACTAAATGTAGACTAGAAATAAAGATATAGTTTTGATCAACTAAATTGAAAACAAGCTTGAGATGGCAACATTTGTGATTTTGACCGAGGAGATCTCACAAAATTGGTATTTGGTAAATGCGGAAATAATATTCTTTGAATATCGTTGAAAAAATTAGGAAAAGGAAATACCTTGTCTTCCACTCAATCCTTGGTCATAACACTATAAATAGTAGAGCTAGTATTCTTACATACTCATCTCCTGAAACACTGCCTAACTATTTGTGTGGGAATCCAAGTCATTGATGTAAAAACCTAATCTAATTATGTGAAATATCTTGTGTTGCCTTCATTAAAGTCTTCTTTTTGATCAAGAATCTTTTAGTGGTACTGTTGGTCGGAAGCTAAATCATATCGTTATTTTAGTTTTCAATTATTGAATTGACTAACGATATAGCTCAATTTGATAAATAAAACTTGATTATTCCATGATCCTTCTCTTATGATATGAGGTGTCTCAAGTTTTTTTGAGGATTGACTATCATAGATCTCGTTCTTCAGGGTCGGTAGATAAAAACTAGTGATTATCCAATTGTTAATAGAATCTGTTTTGTGTGTGATTGATCACTAGTAAGTTCTAATTATTTTGTGCAGCGGTTACTTTTAAGATTGAAGACTTTTGGTACTTCGATCTTTGTGATACTTCGTGAACACTTGATTATCTATGATCCAAACAAGTTGGTTATTATGATAGACATCACACTTGTTGAAATATTGAAAAAAAAAATATATGTATAGTTGCTTCTCCTCGTAAAGTTGCTTCGATAGAGCTTGTTCACTTAGATAGAATATTTTATAATCTTTATCTTGGTTTGATCTTTGATCAAAAGGAGTATGAAAATGCGGGGGTCTAACAACCTAGAGTAAGGTACAGTCACATCTTTTTCAACAAGAAGGGATTTCGATTTTGCTTTTGAATCAGAAATTCTAGTTAAACCAGAAGCAGTTGGTATATTGGACTCTTTGGAACACTCTTGAATAGAGAGTTTTCTCAAAAAAAGTTCAGTTTCCAAAGTATCCTCTTTGAGTTTTTCCTCATACAAGGTCTATGAAGGACAGACATAGGCGTTTCTCTCACGGAAGACTTTTAGAAGAGAGTCACTGTAACACCCCGTGTTTTTAGCATGGCCCATGCTAAAAGATGCGCAATGCGTTGACAATGTTCAGCCAACATGGAAGGACATTGGGTTGGCAGCGAACAACCAACATGGTTGGACATCGGGTTGGCAGTGGACTGCCAACATGGATGAACGTCGGGTTGGAAGTGAACAACTAACATGGTTGAACGTCGGGTTGGCAGTGGACAGCCAACATGGCTGGACATCAGGTTGGCAGCGGACAGCCAACATGGCTTCACATCGGGTTGGCAGTGGCAGTGAGCAGCCATCTTGGCCGGTCATTTAGAAATTCATGGCAACGGCCATGAATAGTGAAGCAAGCATGTCAATATGCTCCCATTTTCATACTTGTAAAAATTCCATTAAGACATATATATGGAGGGGTACTTGGTGGAATGTGCATATACGAACCATGCACCAAGTGAGATAGCCTTATAAATGTACATCCATCACCGCTGGACATTGGAGTGGCATATGGTCCAAAGACGGGTGTACGGCCATCACGGCCCTTCACGAGATCTGGCTCAGGAAATGTTCATGTAGTGATCCTATATTTAGCCTTTTGTTATTGTTTTTCTAAGCTCAATTATAGTAGTTGTGTCGTGCGGTTGGTTAACCTTTGTGTGTTGGTTAGTAGATTGTTATTAGGGTACCAAATTTTTGAAGTTGTATGCCTTGTTTTGTGATGTTGTTTTAACTTAATAGAAAATTAGGGAGTCACCAATCAGATTTTGGGCTTAATATACAATTCATTAGACATGCAGTGGGCTTGTGATTGACACCTAGAGTCCACATAGCTGCTTGGTTTTATGCCCTGTGAGGATAAGTTCGGAAATGATAAAAATAGTGGATTAAAACTCTCGAACATATCTACAGATATGCTTATTATTTTTCATACAACACAAGTAGTGGTAGTGAGAAAAATCTAAGAAGAAGTCAGGTGAATACCAAGGCAAAGTTGTGAATCTTGATCCAATTTCCGATCTCAATTCAGAGAAAGAAAGGTTGGCTATGAACCCTTGAGTTAGTCAACCCCAGTAGTGAATCAAGAGAAATCAAAGAGGGGAATTTTGTTGTTCATACTTTGAGATTGAAGGTATGAATTTTACCTTAAGTATTTTTTTTGTTTCGGCTGATTGAATTGGGAAGGATGATTTATTGTATGATTCTATAATTCTTACTCTACATAGTTTTCTCAATTTGAAATAGTAAGACCTAGGGATTGCTAATGGAATTGAATTCTTGTTCAACGATTCTTAAACCCTCGTGAATTTGTGCTCGTGATTCAAATACCTATACTACTATCTACCCTTGATAATTTATGCTTGAACTACTTAGGGTTCCTTTGGAAACCATTTTGCTGTTAATAGAGATTGGGATTGTATGTGTGTTCAGAATTTGTATGTTATCATGAGATCTAGGTTTAGAGGATAGCTAAAATGAAATTAACATGTTTGGTTCAGGTTTTCGTTTGATGTCAGACTCATTTCAATATGATTTTAAATATCTTCCTTATGTATAGAACTGAGTTAGGATACCTTCTTCCAGTTAGAATCTGGTGTTTGAAATATGTTGGTTTAGGTAGCAACGGTTCTGCAATCATGACAGTTCTGTTTTCAACAGATTTGACATCTTCATATCTTGTTTTGGCTTAAGATTTTATTGGTAGTATTGGAGTTCTCTCCAACGATTCGGAACTGATATTGAATGTTGTACTCCATGTTTAAGAGTCAGATCAGTTCGTAATGATTTATATATGTCAGTTCCGATAGATTTTCGTTCTTCACCTGAGCAGCCCTGTTTTCTACGAGTTGGGTGTTTTTATATCTTGGTTTAGACCCACATTTCTACTGTTAATGTTTAGGGCTTTCCCTAATGTTACTATTGACTTCAAATGCTATAACTTGTGATATAGGATAAGGTTATAGCCAGGGCAATTTGACGTGATTTTCTTATAAATTGTGTTCTCTTGAGTTTGTTCTACTTCCTAACTCAACTTTTATGTACTTAAGGTATCTTTGGCTTCGATAGGCGAACTGCAGAGGTTAAGGTTTGAGCTGTTGGTAAAGGTGGGAATTTACATTGTTTTTTTTGTAACCATTGATGACTCTTTACAAAACTGTGTTGATGTGTTTTAACAAATTCATGCATTTAACCTTTTAAACTTTCCATTGTTTGGAAAGGATCTGAAGTGTGTTTGCTTGACTGTTATTGGAAATGAAAATTTCCATCTGTGGTTTCTTATATCTATTTTTAAGTACTATGGCTAGGATGATACACCACAGTATTATCTAATCGGTGTGGAATTGGCATCAATATTATAATTCAAAGAAGGGGTTTGTCCATATACATGATTGTGCATTTTCAGGGAATTGAATGTTGTGTTGTTTTTTGAGGAAAGCTTGCATTCTTTTAAATTCAACTTTGATGATTACATTAAAGTAGTGTAAGTATCCATTGGGCTTGTTTAGCTCACTCTTTCCATTAACTTTTAGTGACAGGCAACTTTGATAAGAGTAGGGTCGATTTGGGCGAAGGAGAGATTCGTGTTTGGGTCGAGTGAAGGGCCTCGGTTGTGTATAGGGAGGTGACTTTCGGTTTCTTTTTGGCAGTCCTGTGTATGTAGTTTTTGCAGGTAATGTGTTTAACTTAGACTAACTTTTGTAAATTGTGTATATGTACTTATCTATCACAAACACACTGTATCCATATGTTCAGTAGAAGAATGTATGTAAATTATCCCTTTTAAAATCTTCAGTTGAACATGTTGTAAAATGCCTGCGTCTTTTTGAAATTTTATAAGTTGTTCTTCATTTGTAAGGATTAAATTAGTGTGTATGGTCTCGTAATTCAGTAAGGAAACGCTTGTTAGTTTTTCTTTTAGATTTTCTTTTTGTTGTTTATTCTTTACTTTGGTTTAAGCAGCCTAGTAATACTCAATTTAGTCAGATTAATACTTTAAGTTTTGGGTTTGTGCGCTAATCACGGAATTCTGAAAATGGGGCGCTACATAATTGGTATCAGAGCCCATTAGTAGGTCTTATATGGGCAGTTAGTAAAAGTTTTTGATTTAAAAGACATCAAGAATAAAAGTCATATTGGTTATAGCAGTGGTTAATTGTTGTTGTGTGTGGGTAGTGTGCTTATAATAAGTCTTGTAAAGCTTTAGATATTAAGATTGGTGTTCTTGTTGTTGGACAGAGAATGGTAGATAATACCGAAAATCAGAGATCGGGGGGTGGCTTTGGTCAAGAAATAGAGATTGGTAATATGGAAGTTATAATGAAGTCTATAGCAGATATGAGGCAACACCAACAGTTACTAGAAGAAAGGCTGGGAATTTCGTCTCCAAGACACAACTCAGCGGACGCAGGTCAGACTTCAACGCAAGGAGATATTACCATGCCGGCACGAAACCAGAATCAAACTGGACAGTTACTTCAGCAGTATTTAAAACTTTCTCCAGAGGTATTCAGTGGCAGTCCTCCAGATCCCGAGAAGGCGGAAGAATGGTTGCAAAATGCAGAACATGTTTTGGAACATGTAACCAATGATAGAGGTACTTGGATTAATTTGGTTACCTTCAAATTTCGAGGACCATCACGTGATTGGTGGAATACAGTAATGAAAGTGGAAGGTGGAACAATGACCTGTAATAGGTTTAAAAATTTATTCATAGACAAGTATGTACCTGATGCGGCAAGAGATAGGAAATTTTATGAGTTCATGGCCTTATCGAAGTGTGGTATGTCCGTTAGCACTTATAATGATAAATTTAAAAGATTGTCGCGTTATGGAGCAGAGCTGGTAGATACAGATGAGGCTAAAGCGAAGAAATTTATTAGGGGATTGGATCCCGAGATGCGAACACAACTTTCATGTCTTCGAATCAGGACTTATGAGGATGCTTTGAATCGGGCTCTTGATTATGAGAAAGAGATGGAGGATCAACTTGCAACATGGATTATAGAAAGGCCATAACACTTTTCAGCAAGACAAGATCCAGCAAAGCGGCCAATGTTATCAGCTCCTAATCAGACAAGTTTCATGCCATCAGTTAGACCTTGATCAACGGGATCAGCATCAGTACCACCTACAACACGTCCACCTGCAGTTAGACCCCAAGGGAGATTTGTACGTTTCCAGCATGTACGTCCGAATGCACCAACAAGTTCTAGTTTGAGTTCTTACAGATGTTATACCTGCGGTGAAATGGGTCATTTTAGAAAGGATTGCCCAAAGAACCCATCAACAGGGCTAACTCAACAAGGAACGGTATATGCAATGGAGCCAGTAGTAACCTCCAATCAGGAAACATCAGAAGAGAGTCAAGTGTTTTATACAATGGTAGAAGGTGATGGCTCAACGACCGATCAAGTGGTTGAAGGTAAAATATTATTATTCAATCATCTTGTTCATGTATTGATTGACACTGGTTCTACGCAATCGTTTATTAATCTGATCATAGTAACTGAACTGGAGTTAGACATGGCATGTAACAACAAAACATTAGCGTTAGCTACACCATTAGGGAGAAAAACCTTTCCTTTTCGAATTTACAAGAAATGTGTGATCATGGTTAATGACCAAGAATTAACTGTAGATTTGATAGTGCTAGAAATGTGTGGTTTTGATGTCATACTAGGTATGGATTGGTTAGCTAAATATCATGCTAGTGTGGATTGTTTTGCTAAGGTAGTTACATTTTTCTTGCCTGGTAAATCTCCGTTTGTGTTTGTGGGTTCCGTAAAGCCACAGAGTTTGTTTCAGAAACTGAAAAAGGCTGGTGGTGAAAATGGGTTTGGTTTGCTTGCTTGTGTCACTGAGGATACGGTGACAGTAGAGTCAATACCTGTAGTGCGTGATTTTAAGGATGTGTTTCCAGATGTTCTGCCAGGGTTACCACCAAAGAGAGAGATAGATTTTAGTATTGATTTATTACCGGGAACTTCTCCAATTTCGAAGAATCCTTACCGTATGGCTCCTTTTGAAAAGAAAGAGTTAAAGTCACAGATAGAAGAGTTATTAAGTTTAGGATTCATTCAACCTAGTTTTTCTCCATGGGGTGCTCCTGTTTTGTTTGTGAAAAAGAAGGATAATAAGTTTAGGTTATGTGTTGATTACAGGGAGTTGAATAAAGTCACTATTAAGAATAAGTATCCACTTCCAAGGATAGATGATTTGTTTGATCAGTTGAAAGATTCCAACTTTTTTGCTAAGATATACCTTAGGACGGGTTATCATCAGATGAGAATCAAGGAAGGAAACATTCCAAAAACTTCTTTTAGGACAGCGTTAGGGCACTATGAATATCTTGTTATGCATTTTGGTTTGTCTAACGCTCCTGCAGTATTCATGGATTTGATGCACATGGTACTTTGGCCATATTTGAATGAATGTGTGATTGTGTTTATTGATGATATTCTAATTTATTCGAAGACTCGTGAGGACCATGAATTACATTTACGGAATGTTCTTCAAACTTTGCGTGAAAATCAGCTTTATGCAAAGTTTAGTAAATGTGAGTTTTGGTTGAATGAAGTTAAGTTTCTTGGTCATGTTGTTTCAAGTGAGGGGATTGCAGTAGATCCTTCCAAGATCGATAGTGTTTTGAATTGGCAGCAACCAAGGACAGTTTCAGAAATCCGAAGTTTCTTAGGGTTGGCAGGTTACTATCGTCGGTTTGTGCCTGGATTCTCCAAGAAAGCATCACCAATAAGTTGATTAACACAGAAAGGGGTTAGGTTTGAATGGCCAGCTGAGTGTGAGTCTGCTTTTCAAGAATTGAAGAACCGTTTAACTTCATCACCGATGTTAACAGTACCAACTTTAGGGGCAGTTTACGATGTGTACACTGACGCTTCTACTATCGGGCTTGGGTGTGTGTTAACGCAGAGTAGACGGGTTATCACTTATGCATCCAGGAAATTGAAGATTCATGAGAAGAATTATCCTACGCATGATCTAGAGCTGGCAGATGTTGTTTTTGCTTTTAAGATTTGGAGGCACTATTTATATGGTGAGAAATTCGGGTTATATTCTGACCATAAGAGTTTACAATATTTGTTCTCACAAAAAGATTTGAATATGAGACAAAGACGATGGACTGAGTACATGAAGGACTACGAGTTTACCTTATTGTACCATCCGGGTAAGGCAAATGTGGTGGCTGACGCTCTCAGTCGGAAGAAAGAAGGGATTTTAGCACACATGATGGTTATGGAATGGATGCTGTTGGGTGAGGCAATAGGTTATACATTTCAAGAACCATAAGATGATGGTGTTTGCACAAGTTATGTAGCTCAAATGACAGTACAACCTACTTTGATTCAGAGGATAGCCACGGCTCAAGTTGAAAGTCAAGACTTTGTTAGATACTTAGACATGGCTAAAGACGAAGACAACAAAGACTGGAAACTGCATTCTGATGAGACTCTTCGTTTCAGAGATCGCTTATGGGTACCGAAGAAAACGGGTTTAGAACTGAGGAATGAAATATTAAATGAGGCGCATAGATCTCATTATACTATTCATCCATGGGGGACTAAGATGTACAGAAATCTAAGAAGAAATTTTTGGTGGCCTGGAATGAAAAAGTCTGTTGCTGAATTTGTGAAGAAATGCTTGACATGCCAGCAGGTAAAAGCTGAAAATAAGTTACCTGGAGGTCTTCTACAACCGTTAGCCATTCCAGAGTGGAAGTGGGAGCACATCACAATGGATTTTGTTAGCGGTCTGCCTAGAACTAGTGACGGTATGGATTCAATATGGGTTGTGGTGGACAGATTAACGAAGACAACTCATTTTGTACCAATCAAAACTACTTATTCAGTTGACAAGTTATCTCAGGTGTATGTTTCTGAAATTGTTCGGTTACATGGCATTCCGTTATCCATCGTATCAGATAGGGGTACTCAATTCACATCTGATTTTTGGAAGGGGCTTCACAAAGCATTTGGTACCAATGTTAATCTTAGCTCGGCTTTTCACCCGCAGTCAGATGGACAGTCAGAACGGGTTATTCGTATACTGGAAGATATGCTCAGGGCATGTGTGCTGGATTTTCAAGGTAGTTGGAAGAGTCATTTGTTGTTAGCTGAATTTGCTTACAACAATAGTTATCAGGCAAGTATTGGTATGGCACCATTTGAAGCGTTATACGGGTGACCGTGTAGATCATCGATATGTTGGACAGAGGTTGGAGATAGTTTGTTGACTGGGCCGACAATAATTGCAGAGACCACGGAGAATGTTAGGATCATTAGAGAACGTCTTCCAGCAGCTCAGAGTAGGCAGAAGAGTTATGCAGACCATGGTCGACGTCCATTACAGTTTGAGGTTGGGAAGTATGTGTTGTTACGAGTATCGCCAAGAAAAGGTGTTACTAGGTTTGGATTAAAGGGAAAGCTCGAACCACGGTTTATTGGTCCATTTAAGATTGTTGAGAAAATTGGCGAAGTAGCTTACAGGCTTGCACTACCAACAAGTATGGGTCAGGTACATGATGTTTTTCATGTTTCTATGTTACGTGGGTACGAATCGGATCCTTCTCATGTGTTGGATTAGTAGTCTCTACCGTTAGAAGGTAATGGTTCTTATAAGGAAGGACCGGTGGAAATTCTAGACTATAAAGAGAAAATTTTGAGGAACAAAGTTATTCCTTTGGTGAAAGTGCGATGGATTCATCATAACACCGAAGAAGCTACTTGGGAGAAGGAATCATACATGAGAGCTCAATATCCAGATTTATTTCACTGAGGTATGTTAGTTTTCTTTTCGAGGACGAAAAGTTCTATAGGTAGGGTGATTGTAGCGATCCTATATTTAGCCTTTTGTTATTGTTTTTCTAAGCTCAATTATAGTAGTTGTGTCGTGCGGTTGGTTAACCTTTGTGTGTTGGTTAGTAGATTGTTATTAGGGTACCAAATTTCTGAAGTTGTATGCCTTGTTTTGTGATGTTGTTTTAACTTAATAGAAAATTAGGGAGTCACCAATCAGATTTTGGGCTTAATATACAATTCATTAGACATGCAGTGGGCTTGTGCTTGACACCTAGAGTCCACATAGCTGCTTGGTTTTATGCCCTGTGAGGATAAGTTCGGAAATGATAAAAATAGTGGATTAAAACTCTCGAACATATCTACAGATATGCTTATTCTTTTTCATACAACACAAGTAGTGCTAGTGAGAAAAATCTAAGAGGAAGTCAGGTGAATACCAAGGCAAAGTTGTGAATCTTGATCCAATTTCCGATCTCAATTCAGAGAAAGAAAGGTTGGCTATGAACCCTTGAGTTAGTCAACCCCAAAGAGTGAATCAAGAGAAATCAAAGAGGGAATTTTGTTGTTCATACTTTGAGATTGAAGGTATGAATTTTACCTTAAGTATTACTTGTTTTGGCTGATTGAATTGGGAAGGATGATTTATTGTATGATTCTATAATTCTTACTCTACATAGCTTTCTCAATTTGAAATAGTAAGACCTAGGGATTGCTAATGGAATTGAATTCTTGTTCAACGATTCTTAAACCTCTGTGAATTTGTGCTCAGTGATTCAAATACCTATACTACTATCTACCCTTGATAATTTATGCTTGAACTACTTAGGGTTCCTTTGGAAACCATTTTGCTGTTAATAGAGATTGGGATTGTATGTGTGTTCAGAATTTGTATGTTATCATGAGATCTAGGTTTAGAGGAAATTAGCTAAAATGAAATTAACATGTTTGGTTCAGGTTTTCATTTGATGTCAGACTCATTTCAATCTGATTTTAAATATCTTCCTTATGTATGGAACTGAGTTAGGATACCTTCTTCCAGTTAGAATCTGGTGTTTGAAATATGTTGGTTTAGGTAGCAACGGTTCTGCAATCATGACAGTTCTGTTTTCAACAGATTTGACATCTTCATATCTTGTTTTGGCTTAAGATTTTATTGGTAGTATTGGAGTTCTCTCCAACGATTCGTAACTGATATTGAATGATGTACTCCATGTTTAAGAGTCAGATCAGTTCGTAATGATTTATATATGTCAGTTCCGATAGATTTTCGTTCTTCACCTGAGCAGCCCTATTTTCTACGAGTTGGGTGTTTTTATATCTTGGTTTAGACCCACATTTCTACTGTTAATGTTTAGGGCTTTCCCTAATGTTACTATTGACTTCAAATGCTATAACTTGTGATATAGGATAAGGTTATAGCCAGGGCAATTTGACGTGATTTTCTTATAAATTGTGTTCTCTTGAGTTTGTTCTACTTCCTAACTCAACTTCTATGTACTTAAGGTATCTTTGGCTTCGATAGGCGAACTGCAGAGGTTAAGGTTTGAGCTGTTGGTAAAGGTGGGAATTTACATTGTTTTTTTGTAACCATTGATGACTCTTTAAAAAAATGTGTTGATGTGTTTTAACAAATTCATGCATTTAACCTTTTAAACTTTCCATTGTTTGGAAAGGATCTGAAGTGTGTTTGCTTGACTGTTATGGGAAATGAAAATTTCCATCTGTGGTATATAGGATGTGCTCCTTCACGTTTTCTTATATCTATTTTTAAGTGCTACGGCTAGGGCGATACACCGCAGTATTACCTAATCGGTGTGGAATTGGCATCAATATTATAATTCAAAGAAGGGGTTTGTCCATATACATGATTGTGCATTTTCAGGGAATTGAATGTTGTGTTGTTTTTTGAGGAAAGCTTGCATTCTTTTAAATTCAACTTTGATGATTACATTAAAGTAGTGTAAGTATCCATTGGGCTTGTTTAGCTCACTCTTTCCATTAACTTTTAGTGACAGGCAACTTTGATACGAGTTGGGTCGATTTGGGCGAAGGAGAGATTCGTGTTTGGGTCGAGTGAAGGGCCTCGGTTGTGTATAGGGAGGTGACTGTCGGTTTCTTTTTGTGGCAGTCATGTGTATGTAGTTTTTGAAGGTAATGTGTTTAACTTAGACTAACTTTTGTAAATTGTGTATATGTACTTATCTATCACAAATACACTGTATCCATATGTTCAGTAGAAGAATGTATGTAAATTATCCCTTTTAAAATCTTCAGTTGAACATGTTGTAAAATGCCTGCGTCTTTTTGAAACTTTATAAGTTGTTCTTCATTTGTAAGGATTAAATCAGTGTGTATGGTCTCGTAATTCAGTAAGGAAACGCTTGTTAGTTTTTCTTTTAGATTTTCTTTTTGTTGTTTATTCTTTACTTTGGTTTAAGCAGCCTAGTAATACTCAATTTAGTCAGATTAATACTTTAAGTTTTGGGTTTGTGCGCTAATCACATATTCAAAATGGGCGCTACAGTTCAGCCATCATGGTCGGACATTAGAACCGACTCCGTGATCCGGTAATTGAATGTACGACCATCACGTCCGTACATCGTTGTTGGCCAGGATGGTAAGCTGCATCCATCACGGCCTGGGGATTTGATGAATGATTTTCGGTCCCCCAATCAAAGTTGTAAAAATGTATTTTAAACATATATTATGAGGGGTAGTTGGTTGAAGGTGCATATGCGGACTATGCACCAAGTAAGCTTCATAGCTTAGCCGGAAGAGTATAAATGATGCATAAGGCTCATTTATAGTTGTGTAGCCTCGCGAAGAGGGCATTTGATGCTTAGGCATCGTTATGCCATATTGCGAACCAAACATGCATCACTTGGATGTATTTTGATGGAACGACCTATACGGACTAGGCCATTACCATTATTTGTTGGCCACGTCCATGCAAACGACTTGGTTTAAGTTTATGTCCCTTTCGTGGATGAACTACAGTATGTGCTTGATCCCTTTAGAGTAGGGAAGGGTACGTAGGCAACCGCAATGAGTTACACCATTGCCGGTCCAGCACTTTGTCGCTCATATCATTTATTTGGGAGATGATTGCGGCACATTGGCCTCTCATATCATCTGGTTCGGTAGTCCATTCACTGGATGCTCATACTTCCTATCAAGGCGTTCGACGTAGGCTAAAAACCCGTGTATCGTAATTTAGCTCTAGAGGAGTCCATTTTGATGGGATCAAGACATGTAAATCTATAGATCCACATGGTCACTAGAATTTAGCCAAATTCCATCGTTTAGGGCCTCAAAAGGTCGTTTTTGCCGTTTTAAGAAAGTTTTTGTTTTCTTAATAAACCCTTTGCGGACAAGGGTAAGGGCAAATGAGCGTGCATTTGCCTAGCTTTAAGGCCTGGATCGTAGCTTCATCATGGCACATCGGGGAAGTTACGGCCTGCGAGGCAACGCGCCAAAGGCGTAATTTTCTGTTCCGTCATAGTCACGTTCATTTACCTTGCATACAAGAACATTGACTTTGTGCTTCAACCGATTGACACTATCAGTCTGGATTCTAACAAGTTTTAAAATCATTGCACTTTCTTTGGTTGCATTCCTTTCAACTTCGTGAGTCGAATCACAAGAAGGTAGTCGTGGAAAACACTTTTCAATGTACGTTTGTTTCCTTGGAACACAAGGTTCTTTTATATTCGAGATTGACAAATCTTTCTCTTTAATAGACTTCAAAGAAACAGAACTTTTATTTCTGGCGATGCGTTTATCAGAGACAATATCATCCATTCTCATAACGCTACAAACACAGACTTATAAGGTCTTTAATGTATTCGCCTGCTCTGATACCAATTGAAAATGCGGAGGTCTAACAACCACACCCAATAATTTGTTTGGCAATCTGAGAGGACTTACTCCAATATACTTTCTAGAGAATCAACTAGACATTCAGACTCAATCTAGAGTAAAGTATATCAAAGAGTTTAATATCTCTGTTTCACAATGTAATCAACAAATCAAATGAGAAATCGCGAGCCTCGATTATTATGGGAAACAACTTGAACGGTACCAAATACCAATGTTCAAGTGTCAATCAATTTAAATCAACAACCAAAAGGTTGGATATTCTAATTGATTGATCTAAACGCACAACCTGTGATGTTTCAATTATATAACAAAATATAATGCGGAAAAGAAATAACACAGATACCAGAATTTTGTTAACGAGGAAAACCACAAATGCAGAAAAATCTCGGGACCTAGTCCAGTTTCAACACCATACTGTATTAAGCCGCGACAGACCCTAGCCTACTACCAATTAACTTTGGACTGGACTGTAGTTGAAGCCTAATCAATCTCACACTGATTCAAGGTACAGTTGTGTTCCTTACGTCTCTGATCCCAGCAGGATACTACGCACTTGATTCCCTTAGTTGATCTTACCCACAACCAAGAGTTGGTACGACCCAAAGTCGAAGACTTGATAAACAAATCTGTCTCACACAGAAAAGTCTATAGATTGAATAAATATGTCTCCCACAGAAATACCCAAGAGTTTTTGTTCCGTCTTTTGATAAATCAAGGTGAACATGAACCAATTCATAATCCGGATTAATATTCCCGAAGAACAACCTAGTATTATCAATCACCTCACAATAATCTTAATCGACTAGCGAAACAAGATATTGTGGAATCACAAACGATGAGATGAAGATGTTTGTGATTACTTTATCTTGCCTATCGGAGAAATTAATCTCGAGTCAATTATTTGAATTGTACTCAATACGATAGAATCGGGCAAGATCAAAACACGCAACTACAAAGAGAATAGTTGGGTGTGGCTTCACAATCCCAATGAAGTCTTTGAAGTCGTTAACCTACAGGGTCTCGAAGAAACCTAAGGTTAAAGGAGAATCGACTCTAGTTATGCAACTAGTAACACACATGAGGTGTGGGGATTAGGTATCCCAGTTGATAGATTTCTCCTTTATATAGTTTTCAAATCAGGGTTTGAAATCCAAGTTACCTTGGTAACAAATCATTCAATATTCATCGTTAGATAAAAAACCTGATTCAACCAAGCAAATATCTTTCAACCGTTAGATCGAACTTAGCTTGTTACACACAAATGAAATGTACCCTCGTTTAGGTTTATGTAGCCGTACCCAAACGTGTACACCATGTTGGCTCATAAATAGTTAACCGAGGTTAGCCATATGATTACTCTCATATCAACCATATTTATCTTAACCATAACCAGTTCAAATGACTAAAATGAAACTAGTTAAAGAGCCGTTCAATTGTTATATTCTCATAGAAGTATACAAGAACATAACTGAAGCAAAATCGGTTTGATTCACTCGAATCAATTCATGAATATTATAGCCACGGTTTGCAAAGATTGCATTCCTTATTATATAAATGTTTATGTTCATGTTCATAACCGATTTTAGAACTTTAACCTTCAAGTATGCAAAACGGTTACGCATACTTGAAATACCCGGACCAAGATTGGGTTTCGCCAGTATACAAACGGGTACGCGTACTTCCAATCCCAGCAGAAATTATCGGACATGAACCTGTACACTAGTACGCAAATGGGTACACATACTTAGGTTCTCGGATTTCTCAAACCAACAGGTACGCAAATGGGTGCGCATACTATGGTTCTCGGATATGGATTACATATGTGCAGGAGTGCACAACATGACATATCCAATAATGGTTAAGTGTTGTAAACTCTTATTTCAATCATTGAAACTTTCTTAGAGGATGACAATAGCCGTTTTCACACACTATTAGCATCAAAGCAATTTTCAAGATATTGAAATAATCACACCGAAACATTCCAAGACTACACCAAATGATTGTATCACACAAACCATGTAAGATGTTACTCGACAATTTTCACATGATATAAGATGAACTTGGTCGAAGCGAAAGCTTGCCAACACATATTTCGAGAAATATGTAAGCGAGATAAACTTAGCTCGAAATCTCAAATGTGTATATAAAAAACTATATCGTAATACGACTTATGTCTTAATATAGGAGATAGAGTAAAAATAGATTTTCCAAGTGATAGATGAGTTTCAGTCTCCACATACCTTTTGTCAATAAAGTTCCACAAGCTCCCCTTAGTAGTTCTTCGTCTTCAAATGATGAACGCCGTGAATTCTAAGCTCAACTACACAATCTATGTCATAGTCCGAGACATCTATAAATAGGCTAGAAATCAAGACTTATAGTTTTGATCACTAACATTGACAAACATGCTTGAGATAGCAACGCATGCGAGTTCGACCGAGCAGTGCTCTAACAATCTCCCCCTTTGTCAATTTTAGTGATAAAACTATCAATACATATATGGATTACAAAATAATTAAAAATTGTAGCTTCTCATCTAAATGCTTGATCTCCTTGGCATCTTCAACATGACTCGAAATCTTCGTCACTTCCAAGTACTCCATGTTTTTAAACTTGTCAACTCAGCATCATAGTTGTTGAAGATCCGTAACAATAACAATGAAAAAACAAATGCTCTCGATCATTGTTATACAGTGTCATAGTATTATTACACAGCATCAAAGTCCAATTGTATCACAACTTTGAAAACAATACTATGGTGATATGTATCACTACCCCTTAGTTAATACTTCATCTCGACATGAAAACCACTCCCCCTTACATAATGATCCGTAAACCATATGTAACTCATAGTGGTGAACACGAGTAATAGACTGTTAAGTTGGAACGGAAAAAACCTAAACACTTCAGGTAGGACGGTCATGATAAAAAAATATAGCCTATTCTTTGTGTGTTTTCCAGATGAGTTGTTTTAAAATTCCTGTCAAAATATGTAATAAAATAACCAAAATGCAAAGAGATTTTTGGTGGGGGGAAAATGGATAAGGTCTGAATGAAAAAGGAACAAAGGGATTGTACTTCAAAGCTTGGGATACCATAAATAAATCAATAGATGAGGGGGGCCTTGGAATTCAGAACTTGCAAAAGTTCAATCTTGCAATGATAGCAAAAATGGGTTGGAGACTTAAAGAAAAACCAAACTCTCTCTGTTCTTCTATACTTAAAGCAAAATAATACTCTCAAAATAACATATCACATATGAAAACAAAACCAAAACAAAAAGATAGTTGGATTTGGAAAGGAATATTAACAAGAGTCAACCAAATTAAACAAAATTTCTTTTGGAAAGTAGGTAATAGAGAAAACTTAGATATTTGGACTGACCATTGGGTGCATGAATTCAAGCCACCGATAATACACAACTCTGCTGCATAAGAAAATTTCAGAAAGGTAGTGATTTAATTACTAGTTCTCGTATTTGGGATATTTAAAAATTGGCAGCTTGTTTTGATCAAAACACGATTGAGAAAAGACTGAAGATCCCAATCCCAAATAATAATACTTTGGATGAAGCTATTTGGACCCTAAACAACTCAGGTATATTTACTGTTAAGTCTTTATACAACTCTCTAAACTCTTCTGGTAGAGAAAATCAAGATTGGAACAAAATTTGGGAGATGCAAACTACTCCATCAATTAAGATGTTCATTTGGAAAGTGGCTCACTCTATTTTACCAACTAATATGAGGGTAGCAGCCATCTTACTCCGATACTTCTTGTCCTTTGTGTAGCTCTCGTAAGGAATCTTTGTCTCATATCTTTATCACTTGTAATTTTGTTTCTTAGGTTTGGATGCACCTAAGTTTTGACATGTCTTATGTTACTAATGGACTAACAAACTTTCATGATTGTATCAATACTTGGTTTCTGAGCATGATAGATATGGCCTTGCAATGGACTGGCCAGTCCTTTGCAAAAGATCTGAAGAACGGCATGTTTGGAAAGCAAGATGTGATGTAGTTTTCAAAAAAATTAAACTAGATAACATGGAAATAGTCAAAACAATAGTTAGGTTCATAAAAAATTTAATGAACATAAACAAAATGGATTATGATATTATGCAAAACCTTTACTACAACCCTATGAATGATGAACATCTCAAAATTGCAACAGAAGTACCAAATAGATATGACAGTTTTATGACTATGAAAATTGACATTGCTTTGTCAATCTCAAATTACAAGGCAAACTCTGCAGTGGGATTAACTATTTCTGACTACACAGGTAACATTCAAGAAGGAAGTGGTACCTATACAGATTGTCTTACCAGAGAAGATCTTGAGAAAACTGGAGCCAAAGAAGCTTTCCAATTAGCGACAAAATGTAAAGGAGAAAATGTTATCTTCCAAAGCGACTCTGAACTGACTCTCATATTGCTAATTGACATGTATGCTAAGGCTAGAGAAAAGAGATACACTATCAGCGAAGACTACACAATATAGACCCAAGAACTTGCATAAACTTTAAGGTGCAAGGTGATCGCTGTCGTATGCGTCAAAAATAATTTCACTTTCCTAAAGTATATGATAAGAAAGAGTTCGTTTCCACAGAGAGGCGATTGTAGTTATTATGTATTCAATTTCTTAAAGTAACCAATTGGGGGTTTTTCGATTTGTTTGTAAGCAATAAAAGCAAATTAAAAGCAAAGTAAATTGTAGAAAGTAATCAATAGAGAAAGATATTGGTCAAGGAATTCATCTTCAATCTTAGACATGTGCTTGCTATATGATTAGAATTACGATTTAATCTCTTATATTATCAAAAGCCTAGAGAATCAAGAGAGCAAGATAATCTATTAATTTCCTAAGTTTATCAACACACGCATTAGAGCTACGTATGTGAATTCTACCTAAAGAATAACCTAACACCTTGCGCTAATTAAGTTCAATTCCTAGGAGCATTAAGTTTCAGAAATAGGATAATCAATGCAATTATCATGCGTTGCGCATAACAATTCGGACAATGGTCAAACTCTACATATGATTACGAGAGTGTATCACTACAAACCGTAAACATATCATGTTACTTGTATTCGGGTGGTTTGCTCGATGAAAAACCCTAAAATATCTATGGACTAGGATGCAAGTTCAATTAATTGGCCACTTAACTAATCAAACATCATAATCCTATCACAATACATCAATCATGTGATTATTAAAAACAAGAGAGATATGAGCGATAATTAAGAGAGAAAACTAATACATAAAGCAAACACAAGTTTTAGAAATAGGACTACATACTTAACCAATAATATAGAATTTAGCTACTCATAGCTATGGAGTTCATCACAAAAATATAAGTTGAATAAAGAAGAAGATGAACAAAGAAAACCCTAGTTGCGTAAACAAAAGCGGCTCTCCAAGTTCCCCCAGAATAAAACGTGATTTCCAAGAGTCGTAGGGATTTCTCTTTTATAGCTCCTCTTGTTCCAAAATTAGGTCTAGCCTTCAAAGTCCATTAGATGAAAATCCACCAAGCCCATATGAGAGAGAAACCTATGTAGAAAATATGTCCAAAAATACGTCGCCGGAAACTGGTATTATGGAGTGACCGGAAAACGGTTCAGGTGATCGGCAAAGTCCGCCCGGTCACCGGTCCAGAGAGTCAGCCGGGTCAACTCGGCCGAGTCAGGGCCGAATCAATGAGTCAACTCGGTCAGTACCGAGTTAGATGGAGTCAGTTGGTACCAGTCAGATGAGTCGAGTCCGAGTAGCTTTGGCGGGCTTGGCATGAGTTGACACGGCCTCGAGCTTGTCTTTGTGTTGCACCATCAGTGTACTTCAGCTGGGAAAATCCAGCCATGATGGCCCTGCTTCCTGTACTGCAGCTGCCAGCGCCCATCTCCCTGCAAAATCCTCATCTCAGGCATTTCAACAACAGCACTGCCTCACTGGATTCGGCCTAACACCACAGGCGCAGACCTCCACCAACATCATCTCTCTGTAATGCAACACCAACAACTCCATTGCTACCTGCATCTCTTTACATACAACCACTCAAGCCATAGTTGCACTCCTGCAGTCCCATTATCTCAAGCCAAGGCAGTCACAGTTCTCTAATCAACTCAATCCCATCATCCCTGCAGCTCACAATTTCAAGCACCAGCACCTGTAAACCATCTCAACTTCAATTTAAGTCATACCACCTGCAATGCTTCTTCTAACATACGTCTAACCCACTGCACTCAGTACCACCACCCTGTAATCCTCACATTCACCTAAGAAGCTTCATCTTTGTTGTAGCTTCCGCAAAGTCCATCCGCCTGCCTTGTGCCCCGAATCCAACCTCCACTGCACTAGCAATATTCATCACTATCAGCTGCAGCATCATCTGTAGTTCATTATCTTCTTCATCTGTAGTTCATCTCAAAAACCTACAACAGCATCCAACTTCAGTTCAAGGCAATGGAAGCCATCTGTTCTTCCCTGCACTTCAACTTAGCTTCAGTTCAACTCTCCAGCAGCTACTGCCTTTGCCGAGCCATAGCTTCCTTTCAGTTCATTCAATACCACTTCTGTATGGCCCAACATCAGTGAACAACACCAGTTCCCTGTAATCCAACAACATCCATTCTGCACACCACCAAACTCGTCTCCATTACAGCTCAGTTCAACCCTAGCTGCATTACTTGCACAACCTCCAGAGCCATTACCAACATATCTCCATTTCCAATTTCCAACTCAACCTGACAGCATCATTTGTAACTGCACTTCATTCCCATTTTCCGTCTAGTTCCAACTCCTAAACCAAGTCCCTGCCAATGGCAATCATGCCTTGCACATCCAACTACAGCAACAATAACTTAAGCCTCCACCATCTCTTCTTTCTTGTACCACCAGTGCCATCTCATACCAGCTCACATCTGCAATTTCAACCACTACATTCTCAAGCCATCATTCCTTGTATCATCTCATGTAACACCAGCAGCACCATGGCCTGTAAACACAGTTCTTGTAATTTCAACCTCAAACCCTACATAAATCCTTCTTCATATTTACTTCAAATCCTAGCTCTTCAGTCGACATCATTTCTGAGCATCAGAACTTGAATCTGAGTAATACCCATTCATTATCAGGGCCACCTTCAACCTTCCTCTTTATTTCGACCACCAATTTCTTTCACGGCATACTAAATACCTCCATCATCAACGATTTTTCTTCACTTTCTCGGCTCAGATATTCAATGAATCCCCAATTTCTTACATGAATAAACAGATAACCGTAATCTTCGAACATGAAATCTCGAGCTAATGCCTTTAATCCTAGCATCGTCGCCCTGACCCCTTATTGCACCGGTCTTGGTCTGTGAACTAGAGTTGTTGTTCTGAATCTCAACTCGACCTAGATGAAGTCTAATACCCAGAAACTCAATTTCTTCTTCTCGACAAAACCCACATCTCAGATTCTTTGCTTAAACTCATTTCCAACCTCTAAATTTCATCGATTTCTTCCCTCAATCTCTGAATAATTTCTCTGTGTCTCCAACTCTCATGATGATGCCACCATCCTCTCCCCATTTTCAGGTCGAAGAAAAAGAAATAGTGAGACATTGATTTCTCACTGAGTTCTAGGGCTTGTGTAGGAAATGAAGGTGGATACACCCACCCAGGATAAAGTGGATAAAGGGTATCCGTAATGACTATAAGCACCCACTCATTAATTAAAGGCCACCAAGTTTCTTTGCCCATGCTTCTCTAGACTAAGATGCGGTGGTCGTCTCTATCGCCAGCTAGGTTCGGCTCTCAATAGCGAAGCACGTGAGAATTGTTGCTTTTTCTCCTTCTTTTGTTTCAAATGACTCCAAAGTACCTAATAAAATCAAAATTAAACATAAGATACATAATGATAGACACATTTTTGTGTCTGAATTGTCCTCAGTGTTGGTATTGTTGGAACTCGATTCTTGTACTAATATTGTGTTTTTATGTATTTTTAGGTATTTTTGGAAATAAATATTTTTGGAAAATTCGGCTCGAAAAGTTGCTCGGAACACCCCCGAAGGACATTTGATATTCGGACTCCCACTTTGGATAAGGGGTGACCCAATTACTAAGGGGCACCCAATTGATATTCGCACCCCAGTTGTTGGATAAGGGGTGACCTTCTTCTCCATTTCAAAAACGAAAATTGGCGGGAAAAATGGTTTTTCACTTTGGCAGAATTAGGGTTGCAATTTTGGGAGGGATTAAAGGAGACTAAAGGGCTGAAACTCGATTGGGTATCTTCCTCTATGCCTAAAAGGGTGGTGTGGGTCGATTGGTTGGCTAAATTTGGCTGGAATTGTCGCACGAAGCAAAAACAGAGCACACGCCGGAAAGAAAAAAACACGGGTTACAGCGTGATTCAACGAGTTTTGCTCGTGTTTGGTCACTTCAAAAACGTGTAGGAGTTAATTAAGGAAGCTTCAAAGACGTATTTACATCATCGAAGCCGTGTAGAAGTAAAACAGGGAAAGAAAATATTCTCTTTAAACACCGAGTGATGGGAGGATTATACGCAATTTTAATGTGATATTTTGTCGCTTTCGAGTATAAAAAGGATCACCGGGACTCGGGGAAGGTGTACAGAGAGTTTGGGAGAGATTGGTACGCTGACAATAGCCTAGGAAAATCAAGTTTCATAAAATTGAGTGCTCTGCTTCTTGAACCAAGAACGTGAAGACAGGACTCTCAAGGACGATCGTTCTTCAACAAAGTGACAGAGACCTATAGCCGTGCGTCGTAATACGGAGGAGACTTACAAGTCTTAAAATTTATGTGATTTCAACCCTTCCTTGTAACAGTGTTTGCAACATTTATAATCATTGCAAACCCAATTTTCATCATTTTCTTCATATTCATCATTTGTAACCCTTTGAGCATAAATGAAATCAAATTTTGAGCGTGTTTCCAACATGATGAGCGGCTAATTCTCTCGTAACCAAGGCAATGGATGAAGCTATTCACACATGAACAATGGGTAACTATTTTATTTTCTCTAATATTTAATTATAATTCACTCAATCCTTTGCTTTTGCAGAGTTCTTCAAAGTTTACATAATTTTCTTCATTAGTTGTGATCAATTAGATAGGTTATGCTTTGGTTAGATAATCTATGCTTAGGGATACAATTAATTTTTGAGAATATGTTTGATTATTTGTGGATTAAGAAATAAAGGATTAAAAGGATAATTAGAGTTATGAAATATTTGATATCATTCATGTGTAATAGTGGATTCTAGTGTCTTGGTTATATTCCTAATATCTTTAAATCAATCTTGAATCAAATTTTCTTTATTTTGAATTTTTATTAAATCTAAAATCTTTTGCTTTCACAAGTCTGAACGAACCTAATTACTACAACTCAATTGAAATTATCATCAATTTTTGGCGCCGCTGCGACGCGGACTTGTCTTTAGGCTAGAGTTTTTAGAATTTTTTTTTTTTAGGTTTTTTATTTGTTTTTATTTTTATTTGTTCTTCTTTACGTTTTTGGGTTTTTGTCTTTTCCTTTCAGATTTTGGGATTTGGAGCGAAAGAAATATTTGCCAAAGCTTTTGGTGGATACTTAAAGATTTGGAGTTAAAGACAAAGCAAAAGGAGCGAAAGAAGAAGATTTTTTTTATATTTTATAAAAGAGAGAAAAAAAAAGAGAGGCATTTTTATTATTTTTTTTTTAGATATTTTTATTTATTTTTTTAGACTTTCCTTTCCTTTTCTTTTTGGACGTGGACATTTGGACATTCGGACATTCCTTAATTTTTTTAAAACCCTACGGAAGGGTAGTATTAAATATCAAACTGTTTGCAGAGAAGGACGGTGATTACGATATCACCTCGGCCCCTCGGGTTCGTACATGACATAGGAGTCGTGGCCCGAGTCGACTACAACGGTTCATCCTCTGGCGGGTACGGGAGGTAAGTTTGTCGAAACACTTGCGAATCCCCGCCAGCGAGTTCTTGTCTTCCTTCGTGTGAATATATGTTGAGGACTTGAAAACGGGCTGTTTTTAATTTCCTAGTAAAGGGCAAGGACTGGCCATATAAGATAAGGGTTCGGATTTCATCACCGTTCTCTTCTTGCCCGCCTTAGGAAAACAATACTTAACTTGAACCTAAGCCTTAAAATCTGGAATAGAACGAGACCGATAGGGTAACGAGCTTAGTAGGAAAGTTTTCCGAAAAATATTGGTTACTCTTTTAGCATACTTTGAAGTTCATGATGGTCTGTGAAGTTGAATGCGTGGATCTGCGCCGCCTTGTAATAGCGGTAAGGCCTTGGGTATCAAAGCTCCACCGAGCTTCCCTCGCCTTGATTCAACTTACTTTGACTCGGATTGATCCGAGAGGGGTTTGCTTAAATTGTAACTAATTCCCTTTCGGACGATTAGAAGGCTGGTCTAGAAAACAATCTAAGTGGAGCCATCATGCTTTTTGTTTGCTAGATATCATTAGGTTTCTTTGTGGTGGAGTCAGCCTTGTTTGTGCTTGCATAGAACTTCCCTTCCTTTTAGGATTTTTTATTTTTGTTTTATTTTAGTGTATGCCCGAGGTTTTTAAAGAACGGGCTTGGAAAAGAAACACTCTAGGTCGTTTGATTAGTGATAAACCTAGTAGTTCTTCTTGCGAAGGCGGGAACTCGAAGACTCTTCTTTTGAGAGCCCCGTTTTTGGAAACTTCAGGTTTGAAAATCTGTCTCTTAGCGAGGAAAGTACCCTAGTACTCCGGTTGTGCCAACGATGGCAACTCGAAAGATTACATGTTCCCAACTGGGACCAACCGAGCTTCGTGCATTAAATTGCCGGCCAATACGGCTAACTTCGAGATAAAAGCTAGTATCCTTCAGATGATCCATATATTCTTAGGAAAAGAGGATGAGAACCCTTATTTTCATATTAGGGACTTTGAGGAAATTTGTGGGGACGGTTAGAATAAAAGACCTTATCGATGAAGTTTTGAAACTTAAGATGTTCCCATTTTCCTTAAAAGATAAAGCCAAGACCTGGCTAAACAACTTACCATCCTGGATCCATTGAAACATGGCAGGAACTTATTCTTTGCTTTCTATATGAAATTCTACCCTAAGCATAAAACTGCAAATTGTTAGGCGTAAAATTAGTGCTAGTGTGCAACAAGAGGGAGAGTCTCTTTATAGGTTTTTAGAGAGATTCAATGATCTCCTATCTCAAAGTGTCCTCACCATGGATTTGATAAGATGAAACTTGTAGGGATTATTTATGATGGTTTAGACTATTCGACCAAAGCCATGGTCGAGTCTATGTGTGCTGGTGAGTTCACTAGTAAAAGTGCTGAGGATGCCTTTACCTTCTTAGGAGTTGTTGCTGAGAAATCCCAACAATGGGAGTCATGTGTTGAACCCCCTAAAAGACTCTTGGTGAATAGAAGCAGCGCTAATGTGGTAGATACAAGCTTCGAGTCATATGCTAAGTTTGCTTCTTTGTCTAGAAGGTTAGAAGCTTTGGAAATGGGTCAGTCTAAGAATAGGTCCCTTGTTGAACCTAATAGATCCTCTCAAGTCTCTAGTTGTGGAATAGAGCCCGATAACTCATTTTGGGAAGGTCATGTTAGTGAAGAACAAGCTCGGGATGTCTATAACAACGCTAGGTTTGAAAACCGTCGAGGTTTGACCCATACTCAGAGACCTACAACCCTGGTTGGAGAAATCATCCTAACTTTTCTTGGTCTAAGGGCCAGAATCAAGGTCAGTATAGTAATACTCAGCCTCCCCCCAGGTTTCGGTTATGCTAAGAACCCTTCAGGTCAAACCCAGTTTCAGAACCCTTCGGATAAAAAGATCACAAGTTTAGAGGATACTCTCGCCTCATTTATTAAAAGCTCCGAAAAGATCAACCAAATGGTTGCGCAAGGGATAGAAGAAAGTAAGAGTATAGGTTATGCTAACTCTCGGGCTATTTCCGAGTTGAAAACCCAAAGTTAGTCGGATAAACGAGTCTTTGAGGGAAAAAGGTAAGTTTCCTAGTCAAACTCAGCCCAATCCTAGAGGAGTTCATCAAGTAGGTGAAGGACCATCCCATCATGTGAATGCTATTAAAACCCTTAGGAGTGGTAGAGTGGTAGACAATAAGGTAACCATGCCTGATAGTGAACATGTTGTAGTTCACCCTGCCGAGTCGGAAAATGATAAGGAGACTGATAGAGTCTCTAATGGGACCAATGAGGGTCATATTGAACTGTGCTTTGTACCTAGAGCCCCATTCCCCAAATTGCTAGTTCCAACTAAGAGGGAGTCAAACTTTAATGATATATTGGAGGTTTTTAAGCGGTTACTATCAACCTCCCATTGTTGGATGCGATTAAGCAGATTCCCGCTATGCCAAGTTTCTTAAGGACTTGTGTACACGAAAGCGTAAGCTTAGTGTTCAAAAGAAAGCCTTCCTAGCTAGTCACGTGAGTTCCATTATTCGTAATACCACTACTCCTAAGTATAAGGACCCAGTGGTCCCCTACTATTTCTTGCACAATAGGTGAATACCGTGTTGAGAAAGCTTCGCTTGACTTAGGAGCCAGTGTGAACTTACTTCCATACCATGTGTACCTTAAGCTAGGACTTGGTGAGATGAAACCTACCCGAGATGACTCTTGATTAGTGATAGATCCGTTAAAATTCCTCGGGGTGTGATCGAGGATGTTCTCATAGAGGTCGACAAGTTTATTTATCCGGTGGATTTTGTTATCCTAGATACCCAACCTGTTCCCGACCCGAGAGAACCGGATACACGGTAATTTTAGGTCGCCCGTTTTTAGCTACATCCAACGCGATCATTAACCGTCGAACGGTATTATGAATTTGTCTTTTGGTAATATGACTATTGAGCTGAACGTTTTCCATATTAGTAAGCTACCCTCCGAACTAGATGACTCGAGCATAGAAAGAGGTGAACATGATAGGAACATTAGTCGAGGAGTCATTACCAAACACTTTGTTAGAAGATCCATTAGAGAAATGCCTAGCTCACTGGGATTGATTTTGATGATGATGATGTGATTAATGAGGTGAATGCCTTGTTAGATTCAACCCCTTTGATAGACACTAGTAATGGCTGGAAACCCAAGTTCGAACCTCTACCCGTTTCTAAGTCTACCCTAGTTCCTTCGTTAGAAGAGCCTCCTAAGTTGGACCTAAAACCATTGCCGATACCCGAAGTATGTGTTTCTAGGACCATCCGAAACTTTACTCCGTGATTATTGCTTCCAACTTGGATAGTGATCGTGGAAAGTAGGCTAGTAACCGTCCTTCAAAACAACAAGGAAGCTTTAGGGTGGACCATAGCAGACATTAAGGGTATAAGTCCTACTGTTTGTATGCATCGGATCTATTTAGAGGAAGATACCAAACCTTCTAGGGAGATGCAACGTCGACTAAACCCCAATATGAAAGAAGTAGTTCGAACCGAGATCCTTAAGCTGTTAGATGCAGGCATTATCTACCCTATCTCAGACAGTAAGTGGGTCAGCCCCGTTCAGGTTGTTCCCAAGAAATCCGGTATTACTGTAGTCCAGAATGATAACAATGAGTTAATCCCTACCCGAGTGACCACGGGTTGGCGTGTTTGTATTGACTATAGGAAATTGAACAAGGTCACCAGGAAGGACCACTTTCCCTTCCTTCATCGACCGGATGCTAGAGAGATTGAATTGGACATAGTTATTACCGCTTTTTAGATGGCTACTCGCTATAATCAGATCGTTATTGCCCCGTAAGACCGGGGAGAAAACCACTTTTACCCGTCCCTTTGGCACCTTTGCGTATAGACGCATGCCTTTCGGGCTATGTAACGCCCCTGCAACTTTTCAGCGTTGCATGATGAGCATATTTTCAGATATGGTAGAGCGGTTCTTGGAGGTCTTTATGGATGATTTTTCAGTGTTTGGTTCATCTTTCGATGAGTGCTTGCATCATTTGTCATTAGTGTTGACTAGATGTAAGGAAAATAATCTAGTGCTTAATTGGGAAAAATGTCACTTCATGGTTCAATCAGAATTGTTCTAGGGCATATCGTATCTTCTAAGGGTATAGAGGTAGATAAAGCCAAAGTTGACCTTATTTAGACTTTACAGTCCCAAAACCGTAAAAGATATTAGGTCATTCTTAGGGCATGCTTGGTTTTTATCGTCGATTCATTAAGGATTTTAGCTTGATTTCTAGACCTCTTTGCAATTTGCTTGCAAAAGATGTTAAGTTTGTCTTTGATGATGCTTGTTTAGAGGCTTTTGAGAAGCTTAAGACTTTACTCACTACCGCACCCATAGTCCGTGCACCTAACCGGAACCTACCCTTTGAGATCATGTGCGATGCTTCGATTATGCTATTGGTGTTGTGCTAGGTCAACGAGAAAACAAATTACTTCATGTGATTTACTATGCTAGCAAAACTCGAATGATGCCCAGTTGAACTATACCACTACTGAGAAGGAACTGCTGTTGGCCATTGTGTTTGCCTTAGACAAGTTTAGACCCTATCTCTTAGGATCTAAGATCATAATCTATACCGATCATGCCGCTTTGAAATACCTTTTGTCTAAGAAGGATACCAAACCTAGATTGATTAGATGGATCCTTTTATTACAAGAATTTTGTCCAGACATTAGAGACAAAAAGGGTGCGAGAAAATGTAGTGGCGAGACCACTTGTCTAGGCTAGTTGTTAGTTCCCCCGATGATTCCCTTCATATAAGGGATAGCTTTCCGATGAACAATTGTTCTCTGTTTCCCAATCACCTTGGTATGCAAATATAGTGAATTATCTTGTTATGGTCGAATGCCCCAACATTGGGGTAAACAAGATCGTTCTAGGTTTTTAGCCGAGGTTAAGCACTTCTTTGGGATGATCCTTATTTATTTAAGTATTGTCGGACAGCATTATTAGGAGATGTATACCCGAGAGTGACCAGTCCAAGTATTATTTCCTTTTGTCATGATCATGCTTGTGGGGGTCACTTTAGTGCTAAGAAGACCTCTACTAAGATATTGCAGTGTGGATTCTATTGGCCTTCGTTGTTTAAAGACTCCCACGCCATCGTGTTACTTGTGAACGTTGCGTAAATTAGGAACCATTTCCCGTAGGAACATGATGCCCTTGAACCCGATTTTAATTATTGAGGTCTTTGATGTGTGGGGTATTGACTTTATGGGTCCGTTTCCTAATTCCTTTGGTAACCTATACATCCTTGTCGCCGTAGACTATGTCTCTAAGTGGATTGAGGCGGTTGCGTGTAAAACCAATGACCATAGGGTTGTGATTGAGTTCTTGAAAAATAATATACTTACACGTTTTGGTACACCGCGAGCTATAATTAGTGATGGAGGGTCGCACTTTTGTAATGGACCTTTTAAGCTTTTGATGAAGAAATATGGTATTACACATAAGGTAGCCACCCCGTATCATCCACAGACTAGTGGTCAGGTAGAGGTTTCTAATAGGGAGATAAAACGTATATTAGAGAAAACAGTCAATCCTAATCGGAAAGACTGGTCGTCTAGGCTTATCGATGCCTTATGGGCTTACCGTACTGCGTTCAAAACCCCTATTGGAATGTCGCCTTATCGGCTTGTTTATGGCAAGGCATGTCATTTACCTGTCGAGTTAGAACATAGAGCTTATTGGGCTGTGAAGCAGCTAAATTTTTCACTCGACAAGGCAGGAGCCCATAGGAAACTCCAGCTCAATGAGTTGGCGAGATTCGTATAGATGCTTATGATAGTGCGAAGGAGTATAAGAACAAAATGAAACTTGTGCATGATAGAAATATTTTACGGAAGTCATTTTCTCCAGGTCAAAAAGTTCTTCTGTATGATACCCGCTTGCATCTTTTCCCTGGGAAGTTACGTTCTCGGTGGACGGGTCCTTTTATTGTTCGTGACCAGTCTTTCCTCATGGAGCTGTTGAGATCGAGACACCGGATGGTAGTAGTTCTTCGAAGGTTAACGGTCGAGATTGAAACCCTTTTTAGAGACCTTTCCTACAGGTGATGTTGAGGAGGTCCCTCTGGAGGACCCTGTTTACCCTTGATTGACCATCGAGGCGATTGTATGTTGTATATTAGTTTTTTTGATTTCTCTTTTCACCCAGGTACTATCTTTCCAACTTCTCCTCGTGTTATTTTTGGTACTGCTCTTTCACTAGAAACATTGAGGACAATGTTAGATTTAAGTTTGGGGGTGGGGAAGAACTTTTTAGTTGCACTTTTGAAACTTCTAGCGTCACTTGGTATCCGGTTAGCTAAGTTTACATACTGTTTCTCACCGAAAAGATAGAGATTGGAATGCTAGGGATAACAACCTATTGAGACATTAGAGAAAAAGACATTAAGATCCTTGAAATTCAGGAGAGAACTTGTTCCTTTAGAGGGTAACCGTGATGGACCTAACCATCCATGATGGAAAGGCGAGTAGGTCAGGAAATGCCAGAAAGACAAAGCAACCTCACAATGTAATCTTAGTTACTGGATTACAACTCTCTCTTAGTAGAAACTTATCATCATCAACAAGCGGAGCGACATCAAAATCTACAAAGAAAGTGGAAGACGTTTCAAGGGTTACAAGAAGTTATAAGAGCAAGAAAAATCAAATGATATAAGTTATTGAAGTTCATGATACTAAGACATTACAAGTTGCGAAGATCCAAGTGTTAAATTCCTTCTGTGATGGCCATGTAAATTTTTGTTTTGTTTCCAAAAAAAAAAAAAAAAAAAAAAAAAATGAAAAAAAAAAAAAAAAAAAAAATGAAAAAAAAATGAAAAAAAAAAAAAAATCATCATGTTCTTTTTGTTCTATAATTAGTTTTTGTTCAATAAGGCCATAGGAAGTAGAAAGTTTTATGTCAAGCAAGAAATCAAAGAGAAGAGTTAATTGCCAAGGTTCTACGAGGTTCAAGAATTTATCATCAACAGTTGAAGACCGAGGAAGACGTTGTTTCACGGGAAAGCACTATGAGAGAGTCGAAGAAAGATACATTTGGTTGCTTTGTTAGTCCGCTTTCAATCTGGCACAAGATCTTTCTAGCATCGGTTTAACTCATCACACGTAATTAGTCCAAATGTGCAGCAGATGTCCCTCTCATCTTTTTCTCTCTCCTAATCTTAGTCCACCAGTAAATCGGCGGACGCATCTTACAATGTTTATCTAGGTGCAGCGAGATATCTCTTTATCTAGCGGTGTTGCGGATGTGTCTCCCCTTTTCTTGATCGGCGTTAGAGTGACACCATTAATTTCTCTCGGCATTCTAGTCACTTGGAGATAGGTTGAGAATTTGCATGTCCTCATAGCTCTTTGGATACTTGTGACCAATTAGAAGTACGGAGTTTTGTGGGTACACCTCTGGTAAACCCTCCAGGAGACAACACTCCGCCACTAGGGCCACCTAGGGGTTCAAAATTTTTTAGAATAAATTTGCTCGAGGACTAGCAAATAATAAGTTTGGGGTATTTGATAGACACATTTTTGTGTCCGAATTGTCCTCGTGTTGGTATTGTTGGAACTCGATTCTTGTACTAATATTCTGTTTTTATGTATTTTTAGGTATTTTTGGAAATAAATATTTTTTGGAAAATTCGGCTCGAAAAGTTGCTGGAACACCCCGGAGGACATTTGATATCGGACTCCCACTTTGGATAAGGGGTAACCCAATTACTAAGGGGCACCCAATTGATATTCGCACCCCCAGCTGTTGGATAAGGGGTGACCTTCTTCTCCATTTCAAAAACGAAAATTGGCGGGAAAAATGGTTTTCACCGCGAATTAGGGTTGCAATTTTGGGAGGGATTAAAGGAGACTAAAGGGTCGAAACGATTGGGTATCTTCCTCTATGCCTAAAAGGGCTGGTGTGGGTCGATTGGTTGGCTAAATTTGGCCGGAATTGTCGCACGAAGCAAAACAGAGAGCACACGCCGGAAAGAAAAAACACGGGTTACAGCGTGATTCAACGAGTTTTGCTCGTGTTTGGTCACTTCAAAAACGTGTAGGAGTTAATTAAGGAAGCTTCAGCACGTATTTACATCATCAGAAGCCGTGTAGAAGTAAAACAGGGAAAGAAAATATTTTCTTTAAACACCGAGTGATGGGAGGATTATACGCAATTTTAATGTGATATTTTGTCGCTTTCGAGTATAAAAAGGATCACTGGGACTCAGGGAAGGTGTACAGAGAGTTTGGGAGAGATTGGTACGCTACAATAGCCGGAAAATCAAGTTTCAGAAAATTGAGTGCCGCTGCTTCTTTGAACCAAGAACGTGAAGAACAGACTCTCAAGGACAGTCGTTCTTCATGGTGTGAGAGACCTATAGCGTGTGCGTCGTAATACGGAGGGGAGCGGTCTTAAAATTTGTAACAGTTTCAACCCTTCCTTAGTAAGTGTTTGCAACAGTTATAGATGTTGCAAACCCAATTTTCATCATTTTCTCCATATTCATCATTTGTAACCCTTTGAGCATAAATGAAATCAAATTTTGAGCGTGTTTCCAACATGATGAGCGGCTAATTCTCTCGTAACCAAGGCAATGGATGAAGCTATTCACACATGAACAATGGGTAACTATTTTATTTTCTCTAATATTTAATTATAATTCACTCAATCACTGCTTTTGCAGAGTTCTTCAAAGTTTACATAATTTTCTTCATTAGTTGTGATCAATTAGATAGGTTATGCTTTGGTTAGATAATCTATGCTTAGGGATACAATTAATTTTTGAGAATATGTTTGATTATTTGTGGATTAAGAAATAAAGGATTAAAAGGATAATTAGAGTTATGAAATATTTGATATCATTCATGTGTAATAGTGGATTCTAGTGTCTTGGTTATATTCCTAATATCTTTAAATCAATCTTGAATCAAATTTTCTTTATTTTGAATTTTTATTAAATCTAAAATCTTTTGCTTTCACAAGTCTGAACGAGCCTAATTACTACAACTCAATTGAAATTATCATCACATAATTTACAAGAAAGCTCGCAAAGAAAGCATAAATACTAGATATAAAATACGGTGTATTCTACCCCTATCAAATTCCCACACACTTAGACTTTGCTAGTCCTCTAGCAAATCAAACAAAACAATTTTAAAACATACATACAACTCCGTGTCGTCGAGGCTATGGTCACTTTTAGCATAAATAACAAGCCTTTAAACCCCTAGGTGTCCCTAGTGGACGAGTTATAGTCTCGTGAGGGTTTACTAGAGATATACCCACAAAACCTACTTTTCCAACTTACTAGTTCTCCGTAATGATAGCATCCAACGCGCTAAGAAGACATAGAAATTTTGCACACTAGTCATAAGAAGTTAGACACATAAATGAACACAATCTCATTCTTAAAAGTTGAGAGAGAAATAACCATCCCTTCTCGACAAAAATTCGGGTTCGGAGTGATCGAAAGTCTCGACCCTGCCTCACAAGAAAGGGTTTTATGATGTTGCTCTCAATAATAAACAACTTTTTATGGGTCACACATGTGTCCAGGTTAGAATGAAGAGAGAATCCTGCGACACGTTGAATGGTAGGAAGGCAAAACCCTCCGAATGTTTTGAAAACCCACATCTTTTATAATTTTTGAAAACCCATTTTTCTGACGATCTCTTCGAAAGGAAATCAACCACTTAACGAAGGTGGGAATATGCTTACTTACCTCGTTATCCGTTCGGCGTGTCTGACTAGCACCACTCTCACAAAGATCCATAGAAACGTCTTCGGTCTTCTATCGGTGTCTTCATCTTCGTCTTCGGTCTTCAACTCTTGATGATAACTCCTGAACTTCGTAGAATCTCGACAATATGATTCTTTCCTCTAATTCCTTGTCGCTTGAAACTTCATTATAGATATTCCTTCTTTCCCTTGGCTTTATTGAAAGAATACAAAACTAAAAACAAACTACACAAACCCAAAAATTTTAAAAAAAAAAAAAAAATTTTTTTTTTTTTTTTAATTTTAATTTTTTTTTTTTATTATTATTATTATTATTATTATTATTATTATTATTTTTTTATTATTATTATTATTATTATTATTTTATTATGAAAGGGAGCCAGCAAGGCTTTTATTATTATTATTACACAAGAATAGGAGGGAGTCGGGCTACAATCTGAGCGCCCGACTCCCTCCTATTCTTATTATTATTATTATTACACAAGAATAGGAGGGAGTCGGGCCACAATCGAGCGCCGACTCCCTCCTATTCTTATTATTATTATTATTATTTTTTTTTAATTAATTAATTATTATTATTTTTTATTATTATTATTATTATAAAAATTGTTTTTACAAAGGAGAAGTTGGTAGCCTAGCCACAAGCTGGGCACCAATACCTTACGAATAACCAAACCTAATCTATGAAAAAGAAAACTACCATGACCACTTTTGGCATCAAGGTTATCCAAGCAATTCCTAAGCCTCTTTAAAAGCATTACAAAATCCTCACCAAGTTCACCTAAGGAAGTGAAAGCCAAAACACCCAAACCATAACCACGAGAAGTGCATATGTCTAAATATTTGGTGCGTTTACGTGAAACTGCGTTAGAAATGGCTTGGCTCAGTATGAAAGCATTCCTTGCCGCAGTAGTAAAAGGTGAAACACCAGTAACATCAAAACACACATCTTTCCCATTCTCCCACCCATAGACAAGGATATCTGCAGGCTTCAAGGCTTGGCCACTTGAAAGAAGGCCCAAGGACACTTCTTTTCTAGCATGTACACCACCTTTATAACACATATCAAAGAACAACGTCTCTAACGAGATCATGGCGATATTTGAGCCCGACCTCACTGGCACAATGAATCGCATGATCGCCAAAAATGTCCATATCTCGCTTACAACACGGACACAAACCACCTTTTGGAAAAAGTGGAATACCGAGTCGATAACTCAAAACAGCTTCTAAACCGCCTTGGCCCAATATTCGTTGAAGCCCACTAATTGGCACAACCAAGAGGTATTCTTGCGCATGTTTCATTCTCGTTAGATTGCCACAAAACCGAGTCTCTATCAGACATGATGAATTGGCTCGGGATTTTCTTCTTCACAACATCAAAGTATGTAGCTGCCAAGGTGTGCATGGAAGGGGGGGCAGTTTCTACAAAGCTGAAGGAAGACTGTAAATCACAAACCTGGATGAAAGTCTGCAAGGCTTGTTATTATTATTATTATTATTATTATTATTATTATAAAAGGACGCCGTAAGGCTTTTATTATTATTATTACATGTCAACTGGGGAGTCGTCGGTAGGGGGTAACCGAGCAACAAGCTGGGCCCCTACACCTTTCTGAATGACAATGCCTAGCCTATGAAACAGAGAGCTTCCTATGGTATAGTTGGCATCTTGGCTAGCAAGGCAGTTACGTAACCTTTTGAGAAAAGTAATTGTATCTTCTCCCAACTCACCCAAGGTGGAGAAAGCTAGCACGCTGAAACCATAACCATGTGTCTCGCAGAGCTCCAAATATTTGTTGCGCTTGCGTGTCACAGCTGCCTTGATGGCGTGCCCTGTAGTGGAACTACGAGTTCTGGCAGTTGTAAGTGGTGAAACGCCGGTAACATCAAAACAAACGTCCCTTCCCGCCTTCCCGGGTTGTAGACTAGAATGCTGGCAGGCTTCCTACCACTTGCACTGTTTGTTAAGAAACCCAATGAGACCTCTTTCCGCGCTGCTACCCCGGCTTTGTAGCATATGTCTGCAAACAGGTCGCGGGCCATGTCGTGTCTAAATTTCTGGCCGACCTCGCTAGCACAGTGGAGGGCATGATCAGCGTAGATATCCATTGGCCTGTCGCAAATGATACAGTTACATTCTTCAGCAAAAAAGGGAATGGCTAGCCTGTATTTGAGAACGGAGCTAAATTGTCGTGGTCCAACTGCTTGATTCAAACCACTGATAGGAATGGCCTTCAAAAAGTCCATTGCATGCTCCTGTCTATTACATTGCCATATGAAAGCTTCACGGTCAGTTAGAGCAAATCTGGTAGGTATCATTTCCTTTACTGCGCCAAAGTATATTACTGCCATGGACTTCATGTATTGTGGGGCAGTGTCGTTGATGCGAAGGATGTTAACCTACAAGCTCTTTTGGAAAGTACGAAGAGCATGTTCGTATCGTGGACTCGACTCGGGCGGTAATGTACTGCCTAGGATTGTGTCTTGCAGAACCCTGGTTTGCGCACACGAAGCCAAGTAACAATACTTGCTCGTATCAGTCATTGTGTAGATACCAAGACCGCCCTCTTTAATTGGTAGAGTGGCAAGTGTTTGTTGAGTTTGGCCAAAACTTGAGCTCCGTCACCAACTACAAGTCGCCGTAGATATTGGATTAGATGAGTGTCGTAAAGATCGGAAGCAGCCTGCAAGAACATAGGACTAGTGGTGCGCAGGAGAAATACATTTTTGAAACTCCAGTGCAGTTACGCAGTAGAAGGAGTTCGCTTTGAGGGTCTGCAGGTTGTTGAACTTTCTCCATAAGTCAGTATAGTTTTGGTAACCCTGCCTTGTATGACAGTGTTACAAAATTGTGCATCTAGGCTAACAGCCCCCCCCTAAAAGTTTCACACCATCACATGGCCTGCCAATTCCTGTAGGAAATACATGTTCTCGACTGCAGCGTGGGTCAGGTGTTGGCCAGAAAATCTCGGTCTTGCCAATGTTCAGATAGAGTCCTCTTTTAGGACCTTGCTGCTGTATAATGCGTAACGCTTTGGCCACTTCCATTGTATCGCCCGCAATGGTACCATCGTCAAGGTACCAGGCGTGAAGGTTTAAGGTGCAATTGGTAGCAATCTCTGTGACCAGGGGGTGTAGAGTTAGCGCAAAGAGTAAGGGACCAAGAGGGTCTCCTTGTTGCACGCCTTGAGCAGAGGAGAGGATTGCATCGTTGTAGTAAAGCCTGGCTGGTTTGGAATAGCAGAATTCCACCCATCGAGATATACTTGGACAGTGTGCTCTTACCTCACGAATCAATGTGGATCTGTCCACTAGATTAAATGCATTACGAAAGTCAATAAGCATCATTGTCGAGTGTCACGGTGCTGTTCGGCTCCAATAGCTTATTTGCAGCATGCATTATTCCTTCCGCGCCACAAGGGATGCCGACCCCAAATTGGTGGTTGCCCAAGTAAGAAGTCAGGTCTTTACACACTGCAGTAGCCGCCAGTTTTGAACATAATCTACGCAAGATAGTGCCAACAACAATTGGCCTTATCCCACCATCTGGTTTGAGAAGTGGAGTCAGCGGAGCACTGGCGATGTATTCCCCCAGGATAGATGGACAATTACCCGAAAGCAACAGATTTACTATGCCTGTAAGGGACTGCAGGAGCTCGTCAGCCACGGCTGCTGCGGAGCCACTCAAGGCATCTAATAAGTGCTGGGCTCGAAGGCCATCTCTGCCACAAGAGGTTCCTTTTGGGAAACTTTTGATGGCAGCCAAAACTGCTTTGGTGTCTACACTAACAGCAGGAACAGTGATGTCTTCAATAGGCAGGGAGGGGCGTGGAGCGTGAGGATGCTTCAGTTGGAGATCATGTAAAGTATCTGGCGTAGGTGGTGCTATGCCGTTTGAAGACAGGATTCGGATGGCTGCTGTGTAATGTCCGTAATTCAACTTTCTCTTGCAGGCTGAGATGTTGGTATTCTTCTTCTTGCGCGCGCTAGACTGCCGTTGCTTATCAGTTGGCTTGGAGGATTTGAGTAGGTTCTGAGCCAAAATAAGGCAGCCATTGGGTTCTCTCCATTGTACCAAGGCTTGATTGATTGCGGCAGTCTGTAACTTCTTCCTATTGCCAGAGCGTTCCTCCATAGAACATTTCCGCATGTAGAGGTTCAGGGTACAGGTAGGAAGTAGTAAAAGTTGCAGCCAAGCATCTAAGTTATCAGGGTTTGCAATGACCTTGACAAGAGCGCAATTTAAAGTTCGAGAGAAATTCAATCTACATGGTGCAGGGATGCTTACTGTGGTGGTGATGCGGCGCTGGAAAACCATGTTAAGCATTTCCACAAGTAAGGCCAAGCAGGTCCCGATCTCCTGGTGAAAGATCTTTGGAGGATCACTACCAGGTGTAGCACATGGTTTCTCAACACCATGGATTAGGAAAGCAGCATGCCCATCAATGTAAGGACCTGGAATTATGTCACCAGGTAGATGATTACAACAAGGTTTCCTCCAGGCATGGGTGTGCATGCACTTAATGCATAACCACATCTGCATTAGATTCAGTGATCGTTCCCATGCTAGGTAACAATCAACATTGTTCCTTATTCGATCTCTGCAGACCTCTTTGGCAGCATCGGTGGGGAAGTGCATGTCACGGATATGGCGATAGATTGCACTCTTTGCATAACCGCGACCTGAAACTCCTCCATGACAACCATCATAATCCGTAAAGGGACAAGGGATTTTATCTCCTTGTGATGATCCGAATGGATTCTGAGATGTAGTACGTGGAGATACATGCCGAGATGTTGACGCAGAAGGGTTGGATGCTGGTGTTGGAGAGATTGCTGACACAGATGAAGATCGAGCCCTGGTTCGACGCATGATCCTGAGATGTAACTGCTGTAACTGCCTTGAACATGGAAGAAGCTGTATCTGAAAAGTGCATCGTCCAGAAGAGTATAACAAGGAGAGTTGAGGGAGGAGGAGGGTGAGGAAATCTGTAGAGAAAACCTAAGGGAAATCCAGAGACGAATTCACAGACTTTCAATCGCCAGCAAGGCTTTTATAAAATTTTATTATTATTATTATTTTTTTTTTTTTTTTTTTTTTTGTTAATAATTATTAATATTATTACATGAAACTAGTTGGAAGCCTAACAAGCTAAGCTCCAACGACATACTATTACATTAATTGAACAGGTTGATGTACTAGTCTACCAGCGGGCCTCATGGGGAACCTTGCCAAGGGGAGCCGAAACGGCGGGAGGGGGGGCGAGATTGTGTCACAAGGGGGCAAATTAACACTACCTTCCATGTTAATTCCTGCAATATTACGCCATTGGGGACTCGAACCTGGGACCTCCTGGAGCGCATTAAACTTTGGGGAACGGGGATGACCAGCTGAGCTAGGGCCCGTTCTTGGATAACGATTATTACATTAACTAGTTGGAAGCCTAACAAGCTAAGCTCCAACAACATACTACTACATTAATTAAACAGGTTGTTGTGCTAACCTACCAAACGAGCCTCATGGGTAACCTAGCCAAAGGGAGCCGAAACGAGGCGGGAGGGGGCTGAGATTGTGTCACAAGGGGGGCAAACTAACACTACCTTCCATGTTAACGATTATTATTATTATTATTATTATTATTATTATTATTATTATTATTATTTTAAATACTATTATTATTATTATTATGGGAACATTATCTATATACCCCTACTATGAGACCCTTTGCAAATATACCCTTTTGAACTTTACAAATACCCCTAAGCATAATACATTACTAAAATACCCTCTTTTGTGTAATGTATATATAAAACCATTACTACTAACAACTATTCAAAAAAAAAAAAAAAAAAAAAAAACAAAATAAGAACCACCATCACTGTTCACCACCGCCAACAACCACCACCACCACCACCACCGATCACCACCACCACCGCCAACCACCACCACTGTCCAACACCTCCGCCGCCCACCACCACCAACGACCACCACCACCGCCGCCAACCACCACCACCGCCAACTACCACCACCACCAACCACCACCACCGCCAGCCCAGCCACCGCCATTTTCCTCCACCACCGCGCCAACCACCACCGCCAACTACCACCACCGACAACCGGGCGCCACATCGTACACCACCGACAACCACCACCACTACCCACCACCGCCACCAACCACCACCACTTTCATCCACCGCCACCAATCACCACCAGCAACCACCAATTCCACCACCATCATCTAGAGGCAACTTGCTGAAAGTTGTCTCCAAATATGGAGGCAACTTGCTGGAGTTGTCTTCAATAATGGAGGCAACTAGCTCAAGTTGTCTCCACATATGAAAGTAACTAGCACAAGTTGTCTCCAAAAATAATAATAATTATACACAAATAAGTGAACCTAGTGTGAATCGAACACACATCTTCTGACATATAGTCAGTTGTGCTACCATTGCACCACAGGTTCGCCACACCAACAGTGTTCAACCAACAATTCAAACAACCACCATACAACACCACACCCTCCATCTCTGCTACTGCAACTCTACCTGTAACAGCTTCATGACCACAACCGTCTATGCACACTTGCTACCATTGCACCACGGGTTCGTCACTTCCATGCCCCTACTCAAACACCATCAAGAACACACAAGCAAGTAACAACTTCTTGTTCTCCGCTTTCAATGCCCGGATTCATATTGAGTTCCTTCTCAACTTCCTAAGCATTCATCTACTCTCTTGACTTTAAAGCATGAGCACCAAAGAAAGACAAACATTATCAAGAACTCAACACAACATTATGTTACCATTGCACCACAAATTCGTCACAAATACTCTAAGATATATGTATAAGATAATTTCAGATGAATAAATGGACCCAAAAACATAACCAAGTTGCCTCCGAACTGGAATCAACTAGCTCAAGTTGCCTCCAATCTGGAATCAACTAGCTCAAGTTGCCTCCAAAAGTGAAAGCAACTTGGTCAAGTTGTCTCCACATATGGAAGCAACTAACTCAAGTTGCCTCAAATATGGAATCAAATTGTCCCCAAAATCTAGCTCAACAAACCTGCAATATCATCTTCTCATCCTCTTAACATCAACATCACCAATGCAAAGCCATCAACCACATCTCCTAACTGCAGTTGCACTGTAACCTCAACAAACCCATCAGTAGCACGCATTCCATTTCAGCTGCAACAAGGTTTCCTCGAGCCATTGTCATTGCATTTCATTTCAGCTCCAGCCAGCAACAACACACACAACACCTGCAATTGCAATTGCAAACAAGACGACCACCTAACTGGAAGTTGCACTTGAACACTGTTTGCATTCCCTTGAGCATCAAAGAACAATTTATGATTCTCTCCATTGACAAACAATAAACAAGACACCTTACGCATCATCTTAGCGCAAAGCGCAATCAACCATTACAACCACCACTACCCTAGTCACCTGCAATTGCTTTCATAACCAGCTCAAGCCTTCTCAAAAATACTACGAGACTCATCTCCACTGCACTCAGACATAAAGCAACACATCACATCCATGTGCCTTCACTTAAAGCATCATTTGTCTCATTTCAAATTCAGCTTCTTTGATTCTTACTGTCAAGAATTGAATCTACAATAAACCCATTCAGCCATAATGAGCAAAAGCAGCAACAACATACTTCCATTCAGTTTCCCTTCAATACTCAGATCCATCTCTTCCCTATTTCGATTCACAAATTTGCCCCAATTTCAGATCACAGCTCCATAATTTAGCAATCGACGAGTCCAACACCTAATCTGAGTTGTACCCATCTCCTAATTTATCACAGATTCATAATAACTTCAATCTTATTACGTCATGAAAGAAGAACTCTCATCTCATTAACAATAGCACCAATCCAGGACAACAAACACGAAACAATAATTACAGATCCGAAAATATGTGTTAAAATGATGGGTAGAAGAAAACACGCAAATCATCGAATTCAAAAATTACCTGAAATCGAAATCTCCATCTACTGATTCTTCATAAACCACTTCTTCTAATCATTAGCAGCAACTTCATCGATCTTCTCCTTCATTACTGCAAATTGATGTTAGCACCTTCATCTCCCCGATTTCTTGATTCCATCTCCTTTCGAATCGCAACATCAACTCAAACCCTAATATCAACAAAGCTATCTTCCATTTCATCTTGATTCAGTCAACAACAGCTCCAATTTCACAATTTCACCCTTCTAATCTCTATTCGATCTGTCTTCAGCCTTCTAACCCTTTATCCCTCTCAGATTCAGATCTACTTACGGTGGTGGTAGGTGACGGCGATGGAGATGATGGTGGTGTTGGTGGCGTTGGTTGTGGTGGCGACGGAGGTGAGAGTGAAACTGATTTTCTGGAATGAAAAATGAAGAAGAAATTGAAGTATAAGGTGTAAGGGTTAAAAATGGAATTATGTGAATTATTTTTCTATTCATAATTTCAATTATGCCATCAGGGGTATTTGTAAAGACCCATAAGGGTGTTTGTGCATGACCCATGGATAGTAGGGGCATAAATAACATTCCCACTATTATTATTACTTAAATATTATTACATGAAACTAGTTGGAAGCCTAACAAGCTAAGATCCAACGAAATACTACTACATTAATTGAACAGGTTGCTGTGCTAACCTACCAGCGAGCCTCATGGGTAACCTAGCCAAGGGAGCCAAAACGGCGGGAGGGGGGATGAGATTGTGTCACAAGAGGGGCAAACTAACACTACCTTCCATGTTAATTCCTGCAATATTACGCCATTGGGGACTCGAACCTGGGACCTCCTGGAGCGCATTAAACTTTGGGGAACGGGGATGACCAGCTGAGCTAGGGGCCCGTTATTATTATTATTATTATTATTTTTTTATAGAAATAAGAAATAAAACAAATACAAAATAAAAACAAAACAAAATAATAAAAACTATTAACAAACCTAAAAATTTTCTCTTGTTTTTTTTTTTTTTTTCTAATTTTCGTTTTTTTTTTTTTTTAAACAAGAGAAAATAAAATACAAATAAAATAAAATACAAAGGCCATGGTATAAGTACTTTACCGCTTGATTCTTCACAACTTGTATGTCTTGATATCATAAACTTCTCGAACTCTCTCATCCTTGATAATTTTCACTCTTGTACGATAGTCTTCAACTTATAAAAATTCTGCTCCTTGTCTTATTGCTTTACTTGAATCTGAAATCTTCTGTACTGTTGCTTGTAAACCTTGAACGTCTTCAACTTTCCTTCGAATTTGTGATGCTCCTCTTGTTGACGATGATAGTGTTTCTATGGACCTGTTGGTGTAGAGAGAGATAAGGTGGATGGTGCTAACTGCGAACAAGATTACAAGTGGTATGTAAGTTAGCAATTCGATGTCACCAACATGGTTGATAAAAATAGCACTCAAGAGATCAAAATAGTGCTTCTATGGTGGGAGGTTGGGCAACTCACCATTCTTCCCGGAATTTACGTACGGTGACACACACTCTAAAAGCACAAATTTAGACAGGTACAAAGAATTGAAGGTTGGTGCCTCACATTATGTAACATGGGTAGTCTCCACTATAGGGGATCACTACTCTAATACCGAATCGCCCGCACCTTATTTGCCACTTTGGCATGGTTAAATCCAACTTTAATCGTCATACAATTAAGAAACCCGATCATGTTCTCTGTCATCTTTAAGTTCAGTCACTCTTATGAGATTATCGATGTAATCTTAGCGACATGTATACTATGTGACTCTAAACTAACTACAAGTTGGAGTTTTCTTATTCACTAATGTACACAAAAGTTGAAAAATTTACAAAGCAAACCACTCCCCCACACTTAAACTTTACATTGTCCTCAATGTAAATTGAATCTTCCAAAGAAAGTCAAGGTGGGAAATCCTAACGGAAAAGTGACAAAAAATCGGAAAAAGTAAAAACATGACAAGAAAAGAAAATAAAAGATAAGAGATACAAAACCGATGGGTTGCCTCCCATTTAGCGCTTGGTTTAAAGTCGTCAGCCCGACTATCTCCTTGCTTTCTATGACTCCTCCAGAGGGAGTACTTCCACAAGATTAACTCCTTCCACGACATCCGAAGAGAAGTTCTCATAATATGGTTTCAACCGGTGCCCATTCACTTTAAGTTCATTTCCTGTAGCTAAACTACGAATTTCCACTGCACCATGAGAAAACACATTAGTCACAATAAAAGGTCCAATCCAACGTGACCTTAATTTACCCGGAAATAATTGCAAGCGAGAATTAAACAAAAACACTTTCTGCCCAATGCAAAATTGTTTCTTTGTAATCATATTATCATGAAATGCCTTCGTCTTTTCCTTGTAAATCCGGGAGCTTTTAAATGCATCATTGCGAATCTCCTCTAACTCTTGAAGTTGTAACTTTCTTTGCCTTCCAGCACTATCCAACTCCATGTTGCATTGTTTAATAGCCCAAAACGCCTTATGCTCAATTTCCACGGGTAAGTGACAAGGTTTACCGTAAACAAGCCTAAAAGGAGACATCCCAATAGGTGTTTTATATGCGGTTCTATATGCCCACAAAGCATCATTAAGTCGCGAACTCCAATCCTTTCTTGTTGGATTCACCGTCTTCTCTAGAATGGATTTCACCTCTCGGTTGGAAACTTCATCTTGTCCATTTGTTTGTGGATGGTAGGGTGTTGCAATCCTATGCGTCACATTGTACTTGTTTAACAAGCTTTGCAAAAACCTGTTTTTGAAGTGTGAACCTCCATCGCTAATTATAGCCCTTGGAATGCCAAACCTTGCAAATATATTAGCTTGCACAAAATTTGAAACAACTTTAGAATCATTAGTTGGGGTGGCCTTAGCTTCCACCCATTTCGAGACATAGTCCGCAAGATATAATAATTCCCACTAGAATTGACAAAAGGGCACATAAAATCAATTCCCCATACATCAAAAACCTCGACAAATTGAATAATAGTTTGTGGCATTTGATTTCGAGCACCTAGATTGCCTGTTCTTTGGCACCTATCACATGTGATACAAAATGCATGTGCATCCTTAAACAAAGTTGGCCAAAAGAAACCACATTCTAGTACCTTGAGAGCGGTTCTCTTACTCCCAAAGTGTCCTCCACAAGCATATGAGTGGCAAAAAGACAAGATAAAATTAAATTCAATTTCGGGAACACACCTACGTATTACTTGGTCACTACAATGTTTCCATAAGTATGGATCATCCCATATGTATTGGTTTCCTAACTTCTTAAGTTTGTCCCTCTCAGCACGAGATAAGTTCTTTGGGATTTGTTTAGACACTAAGTAATTAACAATATCAGCGTACTATGGTTCTCCAAAGGCAATTGAGAATAGTTGCTCATCCTGGAAACTTTCACGCAACGGGATAGTCTCCTTGTCCACAGCAAGACGGCTCAAGTGATCCGCAACGGTGTTCTCAATTCCTTTCTTGTCTTTTATCTCAATATCAAACTCTTGCAAGAGTAATATCCATCGTATGAGCCTCGGTTTCGCCTCTTTCTTTGTAAGCAAGTACTTAAGCGCTGCATGATCAGAAAAAACAACAAATTTTGTACCAATTAGATAAGAGCGAAACTTTTCCAAAGCAAAAACAATAGCTAATAACTCTTTTTCAGTGGTTGTGTAGTTTTGTTGGGCCTCATTTAACGTTCTACAAGCATAATAAATGGCATGAGGTATCCTCCCCACACGCTGCCCAAGCACCGCACCAACCGCATAATCACTAGCATCATACATAAGCTCAAAGGGCTTGCTCCAATCCGGTGGTTTAATGATAGGGGCTGAAATCAAAAGTTCTTTCAAACGATTGAATGCCGCCATACACTTTTCATCAAAGTTAAAAACCACATCTTTTTGCAATAAGTTACAAAGTGGTGATGCTATCTTGGAAAAGTCCTTTATGAATCTACGATAAAAACCTGCATGACCAAGAAAAGAGCGTATCTCCCTCACCGTAGTGGGAGGGGTTAGAGCACGAATAAGGTTTATCTTAGATTTATCGACTTCCAAGCCTTTAGAAGATATTATATGGCCTAAAACTATGCCATGAGTTACCATGAAATGGCACTTCTCCCAATTTAGCACAAGATTTGTTTCAACACATCGTTCAAGGATTAGAGACAAATTATTCAAGCAAAGGTCAAATGAATCACCAAAGACACTAAAATCATCCATGAACACTTCGATTATGTTTTCAACATATTCCGAAAAGATACTTACCATACACCTTTGAAAGGTAGCCATTGGAGCATTGCACAAGCCAAAAGGCATCCTTCTATAAGCAAAAGTACCGAAAGGACAAGTGAAAGTGGTTTTCTCTTGGTCCTCCTGCTATCACAATCTGATTATAACTCGAATAGCCATCAAGAAAGCAATAGTAAGAGTGTCCAGCTAAACGTTTAAGCATTTGATCAATAAAAGGCAATGGAAAATGATCCTTTCTAGTAGTGGCATTCAATTTTCTATAATCAATACAAACCCTCCAACCGGTTTGCACACGAGTTGGGACAAGTTCGTTCTTATTATTCTCCACCACTGTCACACCCGATTTCTTTGGTACTACTTGTACCGGGCTTACCCACTTGCTATCGGATATGGGGTAGATAACACCCACGTCCAAAAGCTTGAGTATCTCCTTTTCACAACTTCCATCATGGGAGGATTCAAACGACGTTGCGCTTCCCTTGTAGGCTTTGTATCATCCTCCACACGGATCTTGTGCATACAAACGGAAGGGCTTATACCCTTGATATCGGCGATTGTCCATCCTATGGCCGTCTTGTACTTCCTTAGCACCCTTAGAAGTTTTTGCTCCTGTAATTCATTAAGCTCGTTAGAAACAATCACGGGTAAATATTCATTGTCACCCAAGTACAAGTACTTTAAGTGACTTGGAAGAGGTTTCAATTCTAAACTTGGAGATTTAACAATAGATGGCACAAGTTTTTCATTATTGCAAGGTAAAGAAGCATATGAAATATTCTTAATTGCTGATTTTTCCGGTAATGAGTCAAGAGAACCAATGGTTTCTTTAATCTCACCGCTATACTCCAAACCATTATCAATGGGTGTAGTGAGCACGGTTTCCAAAGTATCAACACCATTCAACTCAAACATTTGTTGCGCCAATGTGTCCATCACATCAATGGAGAAACAAGAATGGACATCACTAGGATATCTCATCGTCTCGAAAAATGTTGAAACGTATTATTTCTCCATCAAACTCCATAGTTAGCGTTCCCTTATCCACATCAATTATGGTTTTCGCCGTTTTCATGAAGGGACGCCCAAGTAGCAATGGAAGAGACGAGTCCGGTGAACCTTCATCCATCTCTAACACGTAAAACTCATTTGGAAATACAAGTTGATTAACCCGCACAAGAACATCCTCAACAATACCCATTGGGTAGATATTAGAACGATCGGCTAATTGCAACACAATTCCGGACTTTTAAGAGGACCAAGATCAAGTGAATTATACATAGACGCAGGCATAACATTAACGGATGCACCTAAGTCCAACATAGCTTTGTTAAATGTGGTGTTACCAATTGTGACGGAATGTCAAAGCTAGGGATCCTTGCACTTAAGTGGAGTTTATGTTGTAAGATTGCCAAGCATTCTCCCCCACACTAAGCACTTTATTACCTTTGAGCCTTTGTTTATTGGTACACAAGTCCTTCAACACCTTTGCATACTTTGGAACTTGCTTGATAGCATTTATGAGTGGTATGTTCACATGGATCTTCTTGAGAATGTCTAAAATCTCCTTTTCTAGTTCCGCCTTCTTGGAATTTGCAAATCTGCGAGGGAAAGGTAGAGGAGGAACATAAGTAGAAACCGAAGTTTTAGAGTTAGAAATATGTACCTCAGAAGTTTGGGGAGAATCCTCGTTTTTCTCCTCCAAAACAGGTTCCTTTGGTGCTTCCACCGTGCCCGAATCAGCAACTTCGGGTTGCACAAGTTGTGTACCACTTCTCAACGTAATTGCATTGACACCTTCTTTTGGGTTGATAGGTTGAGAAGGGAGTTTCCCACCATTTTGTGCCTTCAATTGATTCAACTCAATGGCCATAGAACCAACTTGAGTTTGCAAATCCTTAACCGTACTCTCCGTTCTTTGCATAAAAGATTTCAGCAACTCCTCCATATTGGACCCCATATTTTGAGGTTGTTGTTGTTGTTGAAATTGTTGTCTCGGCTGGAATTGTTTTTGTTGAGGTTGAAATCCACTCTGATTGTTGAAATTAGGTTGTTGAATCGCTCCTTGCTTATTGGCATAACTAAAATTGGGGTGATCTCTCCATCTCGGATTGTAAGTGTTGGAGTAGGGATCATACCGTCTTTGTTGATTTGGAAAGATTGCATTAGATTGCTCGTCTTCATAAGCTTGAGTGGAACTCGGTATCACCGCGGCTGCAACTTGTTGAAGCATTGCGTTCATGTTACCCATTTGTTGACGAAGTTCCTCAACCTCGCTCACCTCATTCACCCTTCTTAGAATCACATCCAAACCATGATCGCTATCGTAAGCGACACAAATATAATTACACTTTCTTACTACTCAAAATATAAATATAGCAAGGGCAAGAAAGGATCGATCCCACAGAGAGGTCTAGGTTGTCAAATTGTTATGGTTCCTTATAAATAACACCGGTAGTTTTGTGGTTTTATGAAATAAAATAAATAAAAGCAAATAAAGAAATAAGCAAACAAATCAAATCAAGGATAAGAAATATTGGTTAAGGATTTCGTTTTCATTCACTAACATGCTTTTCACAATAACTAGAATTGATATTTAATCTCAACTTTTATCAAAGACCCTAGAATACCTTGATCGCAAGAATATCCCGCAAATCTCCTCATGTCATCAACAAACACATTAAAAGATGCGAATATGAATTCTACCTAAAGGAACAACCTAACGTGTAAAAGTACTAATCAAGTTTAATTCCTAGATGCGTTAAGTTCTATGAAATCGGCCAATCAAAGCAATTGAACGTGGAAAGCGCACTAATTCAATTTAACAAAGGTTACGATTCACATATGATCATAAGAATATATCACTACAAACTATAATCATATTATGCTACTTGTATCCAAGGAATATCACTTTTGCGTATAATAAACCCTAAACTAGCAATAGATGTGATTAGAAGTTCTACCAATTTGCAACTTGACAAAACAATCAATCAATCATAAAACAATATTTTCAGAGAATTGCAAACGATAATTATGAGACAAAACTAATATATTGAATCAAAGAATCATGCTTTGTGAAATCCAACTATTCCATAACCAAAAGATAATTAGGTACTCATATTCAAGGAGTTCATCACAAGAAGAAAGAGAAAAGACTTCATGGCTCTAAACCCTAGAATAAAGTAGAAGAGATAATAATAAAACGTGGTCCCCCAACAAATTGTAGAAGTCTTCCCTTTTGTAGTCTTTTTCTCCTTCCAAAACTAGGTTTTGTCTTCAAAGTCCATTAGTTGGAAATTCACCCGGCCCACCATGGAGAGAAACCCGTGTAGAAATTTTGTCCCAAAAACGCTCGCCGGAAAACTGGGATTGTGGCTGGAATCCCACCGGAATAGTCGTCGGAAAATGCCTCAGGTGACCGGCAAAGTCAAACCGGCCACCGGTCAACGGGTCAGAACGGCCGGGTCAAATCGGTCAACTCAGTCCAGATCACTGAGTCAAACCGGGTCCAGTCAGGTGAGTCAGCTGGAATCAGTCAGAGGGGTTAAACTGAGTCACATATCTGCCTTGGCTGAAACAGTTCTGGCCTGAGCCATTGCAAGGCTTAACTTGTTGTTGCACAATCATGGTGCTTCACAGCATCACTAGAGCCTGCATTTGAGTCTCATCCACCACTGCAATTTCAGCTCCATTCCCTTCTCAATCTAATCACCCCAATTCACTTCCAGTTCCAGCTCAGTACCATCATATCCTGCTCATTCTCTATAACTCTGCAAACAATCCATCAAAACTCATTCTGCAGCTTTAGTCTACTTTGCCTGTCATTTATCACCACCAACTGAAATTCAGCCTCAGCTCTCCTTTGTAAGCAACCACCAAGAGCTGAAACACCACCTGCAATACCTAAACCAAATACTGCCATTCTCAGTATACTCATAGCTCAATAACTCCACAGAATTGGCAGACCAACCCTCACTGCAATCTCAGTATACTCATATCATCAGCTCGCCCTGAGCCACCAGCAATGAAACATTTCAGAGCCATAACAGCAACCACCTGACCTTCACAACCACCAGCCTGCTCCATTCTATAACTCTGCTTAACCACAACTCCAGCCACCTGCCTCCATTGCATCCCTGTAACTCAGTCTAGGCCTACTCACTGTTGCACAGGCCTAGACTATCTTGCATTGGCCAAACTCTTGTGGTGCATAATGATTGCACTTCACAACTTCAGTTGCTTCTGCAATTGCATACTGCACTGCCCAGACTCAGCTAAAATAACACCAGTTCCATTTGCAGTTTCACCACTCCCTTCATCATATGTGGCTTCCCCCACCAGGTTCAGGCCATTGTTTCCTCTGCCGATACCTAACATTCATCTAAAGTAACACATTCCTCACCTGCACCTGCAACTCTTTTCTCAGGCCTGTGGTATCAACACTGGTTCAAGCCGTCTTACTTCACTACAACCTCAGGCCAGTTCCCTGTACTAGCCAATGTCTCATATTGCCTGCCATTCTACACAGCTCAGTCCACAATGACAACCACAAACTCATTTCATCTCCATAACCACTAGCAACACCACCAGTTCTGTTGTGTACAGCCTCTTGCTCTGCAATTCAGTGGCAGTAGCACCACAGTATCCCATGGAACTCAACTCCATTTTCCCTGCTTCCATTCTTGGTCCATTTATGAATAACTGCATTACCAACACATTCTCAGAATAAGCCCATCCTGTAATACACAATTCCACAGCAAAACCCTAACCTCAAATCATCTCAGCCTTGCAATCTTCCCTGGAATCAACCCACGGACCAGTTCTCAGCTGCAGTTTTAGCCTGCCATCTCCTTCACTGCCAGAATCAGAGCCAACAATCTTTCCCTGTGATTCACTGCCAACACCATCTGAATTCAGGCCATTGCCTGCCAAATACATCTCAGCACAACACAGCACCATAGTACCTGCTTGACTCTCATTCAACTCACTTCAAACCCAGACCTCATGAACTCAGCTACTAAACAACTAATTCTGCATAAAACCCATCAAACCAATGGCTGAATCGACTGCAAATAATCTCGACTAATTCATTTCTCAATTTCAGATCAAAACCCCAGATTCCTAAATTTCTTCTCTCGCCCTCAAATCACCAACAAACCCTAAATTGCAGTGTTCTTCTTTCATGATTTCTCGATCTCAATCTCGGCTGTTATATGAACTTCACACAATACCCAACTCTCAAATCCTCTCTTCTGCTACTTCGGTTATCACTTGAGCTCGAAAATAATCTCCACAGCAAATCTGCTCTCATCTCCCTCGATTCACTTCCAAACTAGAAACCCTCTCAACCCTTCATCAGTTCAACAATGAAATCCTCTTCTTCTTCCTTGTCTGAAATCAAAACCCCAACTGAATCTGAATTCCTCCATGGCTGCTGCACCTCTTTCTTATCTCTCTCTTTTCTTACATTCAGGTGCTAATGAATTTTGGGAAGAGACGAAAACAAGGTAATCATTTGGGTGGTGGATTCAGACACCCCACTAGCTTAGATAAGGGCCACTCAGATGGCAACCCCCTTAACCATTAGCTGGCCTGCATTTAGTGTTCTTTCACATAGAAGCGCCCCTTAACCTTAGCTCTACTGTGTTTAGTACTCCTCCAAATAGGGTTTCCCCTTAAGCTTGACTAGGCTCCAGATAGCACATGCCTGTGAAATGACACTCTTGCCCTTTGCTTATGAGTTCTTGTTTTGCCCATAACTTCTTCATACGAACTCAGAATGACTCCGTTCTTTCGCCATTGTCTTCATCTTCTCGTCCTCTACACAATAAAAAGTAGAAATCTTGCATTTGAACGAGTTCCAATTGGTCTTTGGCTTTTCTCCACTTGTGACTTCACTTTTGTAGCTATTTCCACTTCTTTTCGCTCCAACTGACTCCATTGCACCTAATAACTCAAAAGCACACATAAGATACATAATTCACAAGAAAAATAGCAAAGAAAGCGTAACTACTAGATAGTAAATTAGGTGTTTTAGACACCTATCAAACCACGACTCAAAAATTGTTGTGAGTTCGCTGCCATGTTTTCAATCAACTCTCTAGCTTGTGCCACCGTCTTGTTCACTAGAGCACCACCACCCGCAGCGTCGAGAAGATTCCTATCACTTGATTGGAGTCCTTCATAGAAGTATTGGATGATCATAGCGTCACTGAATTGATGGTGAGGGCGACTTGCCACCAATCTCTTGTAGCGTTCCCAACATTCATAGGGATTCTCCCACATTTTGCTTCATCCCACAAATCTCCTTGCGAATTTGAGTAGCCTTTGATGCAGGAAAATATCTCTCTAAAAAGAGTTTCTTGACCCATTCCATGTTGTGACACTTAGGGAGGTAAATAGTACAACCAATCCTTAGCACTATCCATCAAAGAGAAACGAAAACTTTCAACATTGCACCATCCGCCGCAACATCCGCTGGAAGCATGGCCGTGACAATGGTGTGGAAGTCCATAAGATGTTTGTTTGGGTCTTCATTCACCATGCCATGGAACTTTGGTAATTCTCTAGCAACCTTAGGTTTTATCTCAAAAGTAGAGTTCGTTTGAATACACCCCGTTGTGTATCAAGCCTATGAGAAGCTAACTCCTTGAGTGAACGATTTGCATCACCCATTGCTTCTTCTTTTTCTTCAAAAGGTGGTTCTTGTTCACCCGGAACCTCTTGTTCTAAAATTGTTTCTTCTCGTTGGAAAGTCTCTTCTTCCGTTTCCAACTCTTGTTCTTCCGTTGTATCTTTACTTGGTTGGAGTATTGTGCCTCTTCGAGTAGCTATCCCGCACCGTGGATAATTCCAATCTTTAGAAGCTAGGGATTAGGTACCTGAAAACAATTCTCGCAAACAAGTGAGAAACAAGACAAGAAAACAAGAAGCAAAGATAAAAGCAAAAATAAAAATAAGAAACTAAAAACTTAATAAATAGCCTTATGCCTCCCCGACAACGGCGCCAAAAATTGATCGTTGTCGTATGCGTCAAAAATAATTTCACTTTCCTAAAGTATATGATAAGAAAGAGTTCGTTTCCACAGAGAGGCGATTGTAGTTATTATGTATTCAATTTATTAAAGTAACCAATTGGGGGGTTTTCTGATTTTTATGTAAGCAATAAAAGCAAATTAAAAGCAAAGTAAATTGTAGAAAGTAATCAATAGAGAAAGATATTGGTCAAGGAATTCATCTTCAATCTTAGACACGTGCTTGCTATATGATTATAATTACGATTTAATCTCTTATATTATCAAAAGCCTAGAGAATCAAGAGAGCAAGATAATCTATTAATTTCCTAAGTTTATCAACACACGCATTAGAGCTACGTATGTGAATTCTACCTAAAGAATAACCTAACGCCTTGCGCTAATTAAGTTCAATTCCTAGGAGCATTAAGTTTGAGTAAATAGGCTAATCAATGCAATTATCATGCGTTGCGCATAACAATTCTGGACAATGGTCAAACTCTACATATGATTACGAGAGTGTATCACTACAAACCGTAAACATATCATGCTACTTGTATTCGTGGTTATCGCTCGATGAAAACCCTAAAATAGCTATGGACTAGGATGCAAGTTCAATTAATTGGCCACTTAACTAATCAAACATCATAATCCTATCACAATACATCAATCATGTGATTATTAAAAAATGAGAGATATGAGCGATAATTAAGAGAGAAAACTAATACATAAAGCAAACACAAGTTTTAGAAATAGGACTACATCCTTAACCAATAATATAGAATTTAGCTACTCATAGCTATGGAGTTCATCACAAAAATATAAGTGAATAAAGAAGAAGATGAACAAAAGCAAATGATGCGTGTCGTAGGTGCAATCAAATTAATATCTTATTTCCACTTAATTAAAAATAATATAATGGAAGTCAAGTTCGTTCCCACGAGGAGCAAGAGATTCTAGTTGTAAAAATTGTCACAAAGGGGGTGTAAAAAGTAAAAGAAAATAAACAAAGCAATTAAAAGATAAAGTTGAAAGCAATAAGAGAGATAAGATCAAGGAATCCTTCTTCGTTGCAAAACAATGATTAAAATTATGTTCTTTTCTACTTGTTATTAGTCACAGATTATCACCAACCGTAGGATAGCAGGTCCGCTTAGCTAGCCCCAAAATCCCTTATTTCACCGAGTAACAAGTCCGCTTAGTTATCGATTCTATTCAAAAGAACCACCTTGAGGTTCGCTTACAAGATGTAATTCCCCGAATGCATTAAGATCTATGAATTTAGGTTTAGTACTAGTAGTTAGACTCGGTTCGTTTGGTCCACTTTCTAGCGTTGTTTTTACACACAATCGAGCTCCACGGAATCCCTCCGCAAGGTCTCGTGTTTTCTACTTGTGTAAAGTGTCGAGAACGATTACTTATTCCCTAACTTATACTAGATTTAGATTAAACTAACAAATCAATTTAGCATGCATTCTAAACAATCTATCAATCAATCAATCATGAATGAATAAACATTCCTATTAGTAAAAACAAACGATAATCATGTGAAAAACTTCAAGATAGAATTGAAACAAAACTCAAATCATATATTAAGAACTAGGAATTCATCCTCAATCAATAATAAAATTAGCTACTCATGTTAAGGAGTTCACACAAAGAATAAAGAAGAGAGAAGTGTTGTGTGTGTAGAGAGGTGTGTAAAAAGATGTAGAAAACTTCTCTATTTATAGGCTTCAATATTCTCCAAATCTTCCAAGGAATAGAATCCTTTTCCTTTAGCAATTAAACTTCCAAATCCAAGCTTTTCTCAACTCTTCCACCTTCTCTTTCCAAATTTGAGCCCAATTCTTCATCCAATTCCAAGTCCAAGTCTTCACATCCCATGAGAGAAATCCACACAAAATTCTGCAACTTTTGCTCGCCGGAAAACTGGTATTATGGCCGGAATTTGACCGGAATCCGTCGCCGCCGGCCACCTGAGAATTCTCTCCGTCGACGGAATATTCTGTCCAAGATTCCGTTATTAGGTCAAACTAACGGTCTTAGTTAGTCAACTGGGTCAAGTAAGAGGTAGTCACCAGAGACAATGGTCTTATTCGTAGCCGAAGTCGTCTTACTCAATCGAGTCACAAGGATGGATGGCCATCCGAATCCGAGTTAACTCGCATAGGGTAGAAAATCCGGCGTAGTTCCATTTGTTTATTGGTGTTTTCCTACCGAATTCAGCCTTTATTTCTTCAATTGTTGAGTAACCTAACACATACATCTAAGGAAACTCAACACAATTGTCTTTGTGGACTTCTTCCAATGCCTTGTTTAGCTGCATCTTCAATCTGAACCTTCTCTGGCTTCCCTGTAATAGAAACATCACTCCCTTCTTCATAGCAACTTCTTCTCTGAATCACAACATCAAATCACTTCTCCTCAATAATTATTTCAACATTCCATTACAACACCTCAATTAACAACAAGAGTCACCCACACGAAGCCCATTCTGCCTTTTGAACCAACAAACGACAATCATCATCAATTCGTAACCCCTTCTTTGACGTAACCAACCGACTCCATCATCATATGCTACTTCAAATTCTAATTCCATCAGCACCCATTTCTCTAAGATCGATATCGAACCCATCTTCAACCTTAATTTCAACTCAAACCCCCAATTCATCCTCTTAGCACCACAAATAGAACTCAATCACAACAATAACATCTTGTTCTTCTTCTTCGAATTAACCATCGCCAGAAGAATTGAAAAACCCCATTCTTCTCATGTGTAAACAAAGAACACGCATTCGAAGCACAATTTCAAAACCAAAATTGATTTAGATTCAAGAGCAACCGTTGCATCTTCCTCCTCCTTCTCGATGAATCGAACCTAACATCCACCATCTCTGCCAGTAGCGTCATCGCCATCTACCTCAATCCAAATTCGTAAACCTCTTTCGTTTCTTTTCTTTATTTCAGGTGACGAGATTTGGGAGAATAAAACTTCTCTCGAATTTAGGTTTAGGGTTATAAATTGGGTTCTGGACGGGCATGGATCCGGCACGGTGTGGGTCTATGGGTTTGGGTTTCAACATCCATGGACATAACCCATCCATTTTACCAATCGATAATGTAAAGACTACGTTTCTCGGATAAGGGCTACGCAGTTTGGCAGCCCTTAACTTGAACTGTCCTTTCTTTAGTAATTTGAGTCACCTTTTAACCTTGACTGGCTCCAGATAGTGTTACTTCGTGAAATAACTTTTCGGCCTTTTGGTTCAAATTGAGTGATTCCTTCTTCTTTCTCCCGTGCGACTCCGGAGTACCTAATAACTCAAAAACACACGTAAAATACATAATTTACAAGAAAAATAGCAAAGAAAGCATAAACTACTAGATAGTAAATTAGGTGTATTCTACACCTATCAGCAAACCCTGGTTGCGTAAACAAAAGTGGCTCTCCAAGTTCCCCCAGAATAAAACGTGATTTCCAAGAGTTGTAGGATTTCTCTTTTATAGCTCCTCTTGTTCCAAAATTAGGTCTAGCCTTCAAAGTCCATTAGATGAAAATCCACCAAGCCCATAAGAGAGAAAAAACCCATGTAGAAAATATGTCCAAAAATACGTAAGCCGAAAACCGGTATTATGGAGTGACCTGTCAGCCCAGTTGACCGGCAAAGTCCGCCCGGTCACCGGTCCAGAGAGTCAGCCGGGTCAACTCGGCCGAGTCTGGGCCGAATTATTGTGTCAACTCGGTCGCATGCGAGTTAGATGGAGTCGTTGGTACCGGTCGATGAGTCGTCCGAGTAGCCCTGACCGGGCTTGGCATGAGTTGACACCGGCCCGAGCCAGGCCGTGTTGCACCATCATTGTAGTTCACTGGGAAAATCCAGCCATAATGGCCCCGTCTGCATCGCACCATTTGCCGGCGCCCATCTCCCTGCAAAATCCTCATCTCAGACATTTCAACAACAGCACCAGCTCTGGATTCAGCTAACACCACAGGCGCAGACCTCCACCAACATCATCTCTCTGTAATGCAACACCAACAACTCCATTGCTACCGCATCTCTTTACATACAACCACTCAAGCCATAGTTGCACTCCCGTCCCATTATCTCAAGCCAAGGCAGTCAAAGGTTTGCTCTAATCAACTCAATCCCATCATCCCTGCAGCTCACAATTTCAAGCACCAGCACCTGTAAACCATCTCAACTTCAATTTAAGTCATACCACCTGCAATGCTTCTTCTAACATACGTCTAACCCACCGAACTCAATACCACCACCCCGTAATCCTCACATTCACCTAAGAAGCTTCATACCGTTGTAGCTTCCCGCAAAGTCCATCCGCCTCGCCTTGTGCCCCGAATCCAACCTCCACCGCACTAGCAATATTCATCACTATCATTTTAAAGATCATCTCGTAGTTCATTATCTTCTTCATTTGTAGTTCATCTCAAAAACCTACAACAACATCCAACTTCAGTTCAAGGCAATGGCAGCCATCTGTTCTTCCCTGTAGTTCAACTTAGCTTCAGTTCAACTCTCCAGCAGCTACTGCCTTTGCCGAGCCATAGCTTCCTTTCAGTTCATTCAATACCACTTCTGTATGGCCCAACATCGCTGAACAACACCAGTTCCCCGTAATCCAACAACATCCATTCTCGCACACCACCAAACTCGTCTCCATTATGTACTCGTTCAACCCCAACATTACATTTGCACAACCTCCGTGAGCCATTACCAACATATCTCCATTTCCAATTTCCAACTCAAAAGCGATAAAGATCATTTGTAATCGCACTTCATTTCCATTTTCCGTCTAGTTCCAGCTCCTAAACCAAGTCCCTGCCAATGGCAATCATGCCTTGCACATCCAACTACAGCAACAATAACTTAAGCCTCCACCATCTCTTCTTTCTTGTACCACCAGTGCCATCTCATACCAGCTTACATCTGCAATTTCATCCACTACATTCTCAAGCCATCATTCCTTGTATCATCTCATATAACACCAGCAGCACCATGGCCTGTAAACACAGTTATTGTAATTTCAACCTCAAACCCTACATAAATCCTTCTTCATATTTACTTCAAATCCTAGCTCTTCAGTCGACATCATTTCTGAGCATCAGAACTTGAATCTGAGTTATACCCATTCATTATCAGGGCCACCTTAAACCTTCCTCTTTATTTCGACCACCAATTTCTTTCACGGCATACTAAATACCTCCATCATCAACGATTTTTCTTCACTTTCTCGGCTCAGATCTTCAATGAATCCCCAATTTCTTACATGAATAAACAGATAACCGTAATCTTCGAACATGAAATCTCGAGCTACTGCCTTTAATCCTAGCATCGTCGCCCTGACCCCTTATTGCACCGGTCTTGGTCTGTGAACCAGAGTTGTTGTTCTTAATCTCAACTCGACCTAGATGAAGTCTAATACCCTTAAACTCAATTTCTTCTTATCGACAAAACCCACATCTCAGATTCTTTGCTTAAACTCATTTACAACCTATAAATTTCATCGATTTCTTCCCTCAATCTCTGAATAATTTCTCTGTGTCTCCAATCTCATGATGATGCCACCATCCTCTCTCCATTTTCAGGTCGAAGAAAAAGAAATAGTGAGACATTGATTTCTGTTGAGTTCTGGGCTTTGTAGGAAATGAAGGTGGATATACCCACCAGATAAAGTGGATAAAGGGTATCCAAAATGACTATAAGCACCTACTCATTAATTAAAGGCCACCAAGTTTCTTTGCCCATGCTTCTCTAGACTAAGTCGGCGGTGGTCGTCTCCTATCGCATTGCCAGGTTCGGCTCTCAATAGCAGTGCACGTGAGAATTGTTGCTTTTTCTCCTTCTTTTGTTTCAAATGACTCCAAAGTACCTAATAAACTCAAAAGTAAACATAAGATACATAATTTAAAAGAAAACTCGCAAAGAAAGCATAAATACTAGATATAAAATACGGTGTATTCTACACCTATCACAAGGTTTCGTTATAAAAAATATAGATACCATATAATTAAGGAAGCTCACTTATTTAATTTTTGTAATTGTCATGGTCTTAAGAAGACATGATCAAGTAAAAACTTTAGAATCCTAATGAACAATTTACAATTCCAATATTAAAACTGTAATGTAACCGATATCCCAATCCTGTTTTACAACAGAGTTCTCAGGGAGAAAATATATATTTTTTTTTGTTAAAATAAAACTTAATTATCATTAGAGTTTCCTGAATTGTTCGTGGTTTGATTACGCGAGTGGGTCTTCATCAGGAAATTGCCCAAATTGGCTATAATCTTGAGGACCATACCTATTGTTCACATTGTTGGTATTCAAAGAATCCATATTGCCCAAAGTTTTGCTCGAACTCCCTTTCTCATAAACAGAATTCTTGAAAAATCCCCTTTTTGCGCCATCTTTTGCAACATTTCTGGCCACGCCTTCCTTCCATCCTCCTCCTGACAGATTATGGTATCTCTCCTGCCCCCACAAAAAGTGCTGACATTGTTGAGAACTTCATTATCCGAATCTTCCATACTCTCCCTGCTAAAACCATTATTACTATCAATGTCTTCCCTTCTACTATCGTTAGTACAATCTTCATTTTCTTGAGAGAAACCAGAAGCAGAACTAGTTCTATCTCTAGACCTGTCCATTATATCTATTGTTTCAAGCCAATTCTTCATATTTATCTCTTCTTTATCAAACCAGGGCCAATCTTCCCCAAAAAGCCACCTAAGTCTAAACATTCCCCTGAGAACAACATTAACTTCTAGAGTGTTACAAACATTTACTTCAAAAGATTTAAATTTTTCATAGCTACTACTGAAATTCTTATCTAACAGATACTTCTTCATATCCACCTTTCCTTCCAACTCAGTAGAGTCACCAGAGGACTCTTTCACCTGCCAAGACACTGTGACATTTTTACATTTTATCATAGACAACCACTGCATCACAGATATCAAGGTCTTCTTCATATCTTTGCTATCTACTCCTTTAGGTGCACTGATGCACCTTGCTCCTGCAAATCTTCCTACGTGATCTCGTTGCAAACATAATTAAGTAATCATTAGTGTCATTCTTGTTGTGGAACATGCACAAATAAGCTTTTCCTTGTTGCGTTTCTTCAACTCCTGTCTTCTTAGGTGTCTCCAACTTCTTCATAGCCAAAATATGAGTCATTATTTGAAAGGCCGTGTACTTGTAATTTGGTTTGCTTCCATTGAATACTGTTTCACACCTGGTTTTCCAAACAAACCACATAATAATAGCACAAATGTTTTCCCAGCTAACATCATCATGATTGAATTTTTTGTTGTTTTGAAACCAGGTTCTGATCCAATTTTGCAGGTTATTACTCTTAGTTCTCATTGTCTTAGTTTTGTAAGGCAGATGATTCCACACATTTTTAACAAACCGACAGTTCATAAATAAATGATCTACATTTTCAACCGACTCATTACAAAGTAAACAAGTGGTGTTTATTTCTGGTAGAATTTTAGAAATTCTTTCCCCCACAGGGAGAATATCATGCAAGCATTTCCACAAAAAAACTTTAATTATAGGCATCAGTTTCATTTTCCACATTCTTTTCCAAGTACGAGACCTAACACCATTAGTACTGGGAGATTGATTAGAGACCATACTAAGTTTTCTATACAAAGAATTAACCGAAAATTCACCATCAGGCGTCAGACTCCACTCGAGTCTATAATTTTTGTTCACATTAATTGTAATTTGTAAGATTTTGTGTATCGTTTCATCATCAAAACACAAATTGAGTTTGTTTAAATCCCAGCCAGTTAGCTCTTCATTGAAGAGATCACAAACTTTAACAAAACTTTGAGCTCCAAAGGAGTGTAAAGTTTTAACAGTATCAACATCACATGGTATCCACTTATGGATTAGGATATCAAAATCCTTCCATTGTTAACCTCCCAGTAACTATACTGCCTCAAATGTTGAAAACTTTTCGCTATCCCTTTCCATAACCAAGACGCACTCACTTTAATTTTAAAATTCTTATGAAGAATGTCACCATTTGGAAGATACTTGAGTTTAAAAATAGTAGCCCACAGAGACTCAGGGTAAGACACCAAGTGCCACCCTAATCTAGTTATCATTGCCTCATTCATTATTTTAATATTTCTGAACCCCAAACCCCCTTCTAATTTAGTTTTACAAACAGGATCCCAACCTTTTAAATACACACATTTAGATTTTCCTTCTCTTTTACCCTTAAAAATCTCGTTGAAGAGCATAAATTATTTTAAGAGTATATTTTGGAATTCTAAAGCAATTCATTTGGTAATTAGGAATCGTTTCAATCATAGTTTTGGCTAAGACTCCTCCACCAGCACCCGACAGAGTTATACATTTCCATCCTTTCAATCTACTAGCAATTTTTTCCACAAGTGGTTTAAAACAGACAATTTTAGACGTATTAGTAAACAACGGAGAACCAAGATATCTATAATCCATTTTTATTTTTGAACTTTAAGAATTTTTATCATTATCCTTTGAAATTTGTTAGGAACTTTATCGCTAAAAAATATCCTCGACTTTTGAAAATTAAATAAAGCTTGCCCTAAACCTTCACAAAACTTAGTAAAAATGTTTAGAATGTTTTTGCTCTCAGCCAAGTCAGCATTGCCAAAAACCAGACAATCATCTGCAAAGAGCAGATGATTGATAGGAGGAGCATTCTTGGTAATTTTGATACCATGAATAAGCCCCTTTTGCTGAGAAAGCATCAGATAACGAGATAGCGCTTCCATGCAAAGATGAAAAGGTAAGGAGATAGCGGATCTCCTTGCCTTATACCTCTTGTAGGAAAGAAAAATTTACCCGGAGAACCATTAAGAAGCACCGCAGAACTAGAAGTTTCAATACATTGTTTTATTAAATTAAATCATTCATTTCCAAAACCCATTTTTTTAAAAACAGCTAATAAGAAGTTCCATTCAACCCTATCGAATGCCTTAGACATGTATATCTTTAAACCCATGTACCCTTTTTTCCTTTTTTCTTCTTCATAGTATGAATAATCTCGTGTGCTATCACTATATTATTAGATATTTGTCTATTAGGGACGTAAGCAGACTGGAACGGAGAAATTAGCTTATCTAAAAGAGGTTTCATACGATTCGCAAGTAATTTGGAGATTATTTTATACGTTGTGTTACACAAGCTTATAGGTCTGAAGTGAGAGGCCTCATCTCTGGGATTTTAGTTTTTGGTATAAGAGAAATAAAGTTGTTGTTTAATTCCTTAAGAACAAAGCCACAGGTAAAGAATCTTTGAACCATATTTACAATATCTAAAGACACCAAATCTCAGTTTTTTTGGAAAAAACAGGCAGGCAAACCATCTGGGCCAAGGGAGGAATTATGCGCCATGTTGAAAACGACATTCTTAATTTCCTCATAACCCAGATTTTCCATAAGTCTACAGTTATCCTCATCAGACACCATGCAAGGTATGTTAGATATTAAATCAACATCAACCACATGGTTAGTAGTAGAGGCCATATTAGAGAAGTGCTTATAAAGCACTTCATTAATTTTCACTCTACCCTCCACCCATAAGTTTTTCTCATCTTTTAGAGCACAAATAGAGTTATGTATAGTCCTGATTCTTACCAGTCCATGAAAATAACCAGAGTTTTTGTCTCATAAGTTCAACATTTTATCACCACTTTTGATTTTGAAAAAGGACTCATTTAAAGCATACCATTTTTCAACCTCAAGACTCGATTTTTGAGAATATTAGACTTATTGGGAAGGTCCCGAATCTTGCCAGCACATTCTAAATCATCTTTGGCCTGTCTAAGTCTTAAATTAATATTACCAAACTTGGTTTATTCCAAAGACTTATGTTTTTCTTAGCAATCTGGAGTTTTTTAACTACTTTAAAAGCTGGAGAACCATCATGATGAGTTAGCCAAGAATCATTTATGACATCAATACAAGATTCATTTTCTAACCAAGTACCAAAACATTTAAACGGCTTAGCCCCATCGTTCATAACCTTCTTAGTACTAAGCAAGGTTTTTAAACTCGTACGATTCACGAGTTGAATCGCATTTAGTCGAGTAAAATTTGAATTCGATTTGAATCGTGAGGAAGAATCGAATCTTCCCCTAAATCGGACATATTCTCTTTTTTATGCGATTTTGACTTTGACCTGTAAGCTTTGACCTGCTAATTTCTAGTAAACTTGGAAAAAAATACTAGCCAAGAGATTCGAACTCGTGTTCTCTAGCCTAGAAAGTCTTGTTCAAACCACTGTGTTATGGCTTATTTGGTGATAAATGTGAACTTGTTGTCTATTTATACGTTTCTAGCCATATTTCATTGAATAAATTGCATCAACATCAACTTTATGTCTATTTATATACATTTATATTTGATATTTATACGATTCAAAAATCACCCATGAATCTACGATTCACGATTCAATATACGATTCGATTCTTAAAATTAGAAAAATGATTCACGTTTCGATTCACGATTTAAAAACCTTGGTACTAAGAATAATCGGACTGTGGTCAGAAGCAATAGTACTTAGATGAACAACCTCAGCATCAGGGAATAAATCCAACCAATCTTTGTTAGCCAAACTTCTATCTAATCTTTTCTCAATTAACTTAGAATCCATTCTGTGATTTGACCAAGTAAACGGATACCCATATAACCCCACATCAACAAGCCTAGACTGATTAACTGCTTCTACTGACTTTTATATATCTAATCTGTTTGTTCTGCAAGCTCTCCTAGATTCCTCTGTATTCAAAGTGAAGTTTAAATCTCCAATTACTATCCAAGGAAGAGTGGTAACTGAAGCCATCTGAGTTAAAAACTCCCAAGTTATGTTTTTGTTTTGAGAATTACCATAAAGGCAACTAAGAATCCAGTCTTTCCTAGTTATCTGATCCAGTATGCACACATTGATGAAGAAACTTGACGCTTGAATAGCATCTAGTTTAACTGTGTCCAACCAAGCTAAGGCAATACCACCTTATTTACCTACCGGCTCCATGATATATATGTTTTCATATTTAACTGATCTGAACAAACTTTCAACTTTAGGTCTTGCTTGTTTAGTTTCACTTAGAAAAATTACATCTGGTTGCACTGACTTGACTAACTCTCTAAAATGATCCCTAGTGTAATTTTTCCCACACCCTTGACAGTTCCACGACATTATTTTCAGACTTCCGAATTGAGTACATTCTTTATACCAGACATAATATGCATATTTAACACATTCACATCAATCAGATAGACATACTTCCATTCAAAACAGATAATCATCCAGTTCACATCTTTAAAGTAGTTATCATGCTCAAAATCATTGCAGTTGCTCATGTTATGGTGTAATCTAGTTTCATGTTTGGCAGAGGGATTATACAAATTGAACACACAAACAAGTTGGAAAGTATTATGTACCTGATTGTTGATCTGAGCAGCTATCACCATCTCTTTACCATGATTAGTAGAGGTAGTAAGAGGAGGCCTTGCAGAAATGTCAATGATGTAATCATTGAACATGCCAAAAGGGTCTTCGGAAGCCTTAATAGGAATACTAACCAGATGAGTGTTAGCTAGAATGATTTTATCATCTCCATGAGATTGCACAGAGAGAGTAGGGAATAGAGAATTGAGAAGGGAAGAAGAGATAATCTGACCATTCTCCTTTAACACACCATCATTTGCCACACCTTCCAACTGTGACTCCTTGCCCGGACATTGGTTCAACTTAGACTTCTTCACATTCCTTGCTTCCACTATTTCTGGTACTCTTCTTTTATACTTTCTCTTCTTTCTTTCAGGTTCCTTAACATTGACAGAGAAGTCCAGTAACGAGTCTGCCTTTAATTGATGATCCTTTGCTTCTTCCAATCTTCGCACTGCTTCTTCTATACCAACAGCCTGAACACCTTCCTTAATCACTAAGCTTCCACCCGTAGTTAACTTCACACTTCCCTCTCCACTAATCCTCATTGGTAGTTTACCTTTTCCTTTTATCCTATTTCTTTCCTCCACCATCCTTATGTCCTCATTTAATCTTTCTGCATCCGCCAGAATTTGATCAGCCACCAAATTAAGTTCACTACTTGAGCCACGATTGATGTGGTTTTTAATGTTGTAGAAAAAGTGTTAGTAAAAGTTCGTTCAACTCGGGCTTGTAAAGGTTTGATTTCAGACTTAATATTAGAAAAATATACAAGAGGTTGTCACAATATCGAGAGGTACTGAGACTCAGGATTCCACCATTAATCAAAATCAAGTAATGCATATATTGATTCTTAACAATTATAGCTCTTTTATGGACCATATTTCTTTTCCAAAAGTAGATTTTGTAAAACATTAATTGTAAATCACAAGAATGGCGCATCAAAAGCTCTAAGTCTAAGCATACGCCATCAAACGAAATCACAAATAATTAGTAAAAATCATAAATCAATTGACACAAGTGCAAAAAGTCATAAAGAATCAAATATAGTTACCAAACCATTGTGAAATAAAGCTTCCTCTGTCGTCCCAGTGATGGGGCTTAGATCCTCATGCTCAAAACACACCCAAAATAATAATTCATAGCTCAAAAGGTGTTTTTATGAAGAAATAATAACACAGAGATTTGTAACACTGTATAGGCGTTACAGAAGGCACTTCGTTACGATAAATGTTGCAAAACTAAAGATAATAGTTACTAACGGACTGTTACAGAACTATTTGAATATAAGACCCTGACTGCGATTGTTCTGTGCAGCTTAATGTTCTTTAGTTTAGGGTTCTTGAGAACGACACTTCTCTAGTGTCCTCTGCAACTCCTTCTCTTCTTCTTCTTCTTGTTGCTGCTACAACTCCCCTGCAGCCTTTTCTTCTTCCCAGCAGCGTACCCAAACTCTCGACTCCTTTGTTTATGACCCTAACAACCTTTTTATACCTCCACCGATCGAACAAATCCCAAAAATACCTCGAATATCTTTTCTTTCTTTCCGCGACAAGTTACACCAATTTCTCCTCATTCTCTGTTTAACGCGTCTTTGGATGTTTGAAACTTCCTAAAATATAACAGAGGAAATATTGTTCTTCCAATCCTCACGTAACTTTTATGTTTCACGCGCCTGTTACCAAAAGTCCGAGAATATTTCTATTCCGACGCGTCTGATTTGCTCCAAACTCTTTCCATAACAGATTGAGTCAAACCTAGGATAGTTTATGTTCTCTGAAACTTCCATATATGAAACATGAAGTATAAAAAGAAACTGAGATACTCATGCCCTGTTTTACCGAGAATAGGATAAATCTTCCTTTTTTTTCGATTCTAACACAGGTATCTTCCCTGTTTTGATTAAAACGCTCTTAAGTAAATATATGATATGATCCTAGACGTCCATGTACTCTCTTAATCATTCGCGTATCTTCACAAATTATCTCCATGCACCGAAAATGTTTCCACCTCCCTCTGTTTTATCGAAACAACGTGGAAAACTTCCTTTTCTTTGATTCAACGCACTTACCATCCCTGTTTTAATAAAACTGGTCCTAAATAATCCAGCCGAGCCATAAAATTCGAGTAAATCTCGCTCAAAACATGACCAGAAAATCACGCAGGTGGAACTTTTCCCGCTAAAATCCAAACTTTTGAGTCGTGAATAAGATACCCCCAACAGCAGTAGGGGTGCCATTAGCCGTGGGGTGCAAATAGTAGATCCTGGGGTGCAAATAGTGATGGGTTACCCTTATCAACCGAGTGCCCCTTATCCAAAATGAGAGTCCGAATAGTAAGTGTCCTCTCGGGTTCCTTTAGCAGCTTTTTCGAGCCTTTTTTTCCACACATGTTTATTTCTCCAAAAATACCTACAAAGAGATAAAATACCAAAATAAGTATAAAAATGGGTACTAACAAAATAGAAAATCGAGATAAAAATAGACACATAAATGCGTCTATCAACGAGCCGCCTCTAATTCTAACTCGATTAAAGTTGCCTTATTGACACCATCATTGCTCATGTTTACATGACCACTGTGACCAATAACCAATGGCTCCATATCAACCCCAAGTTCATTATCATCACCAACAGTAGGATATTCAACTATCATTACATCTACACCCGCAACACATAGCTCAATCCTATGATCTAGAACCCTGCAGATATCACAGATTCTCCAAGACATGACATTATAGTTAATCGAAATCCAAGCTTATTCTTATTGAGCCCTTACAAGTACTCTCCTAGGTAGAGCCCCTGTTACATTTATCTTAATCAACATCTTCATAGTTTTATATTCTGGAGATAGACCCATTGGTTAAGCAAAGCCATACAATTCCCCAATAGAAGCAACCATGGCTCTATAAGCAGATGGAGTGAGAAAATGGTTCAGAATTCTACATAGGAACACTATGAATAGCTCATAATCCAGATTTATAGCAGCACCAAACTGAAATCCTAGGCTTGGATATAAGCACCACCAAATAACCATCAAGAACCCAGGGACCATCATCTTTAATTCTCATGATATCAATTTCAGACCCAAATTTGTAAACGTGAACTTTAAGCCTAGCACCAAATTTCTTTACTAACACCTCTTTGAACACATGCCATAAATCTCTCACTAGTTTCCTGACTCTGCTTGTTGATATATTAACAGGGCAGCAAATTCTTCCAAGCATACATAATGAAAAATCTTCCTTTCCTTCTCTAGAACCATATGTTTATCTAAGTATACAACTGGTTCTATAGCACTCTCAAGATTCAAATTGTTTTTCATGTTGATAGCTAATTTGTTAACAATATCAGAGGAAATTTCAGAAATAGTTGTAGTATTGTTTGATAGTAGCCATAAACAAGTAGTTTTCTCTTGTAACTTGATTTCCCTTGAATCTATATTTATATTTGAAAAATTAGAGCTTCTGACAATCAGTTTACCAAATAAAATTAGAGACACCCATTGAGAGAAGAGAAGAGCAAGATGGAGTGTGGGAGGATATTTCAGATCTAGAAAAGTAAGGGGAGGCATGGAGGAGATCAAAGGAGGATCTGGGAAAGAATAAACCAATCAAGAGAGGAAGAGAAAAGGAGATCTAGTTAGAACATGACTAGAAGAACACAGAGAGAGACCAGACAATCAAAGAGACAGAACCCAACAAGAAAACAAGAAACCAGGAAACCAACCAGAAGAAGAAAACCAAAACTATAAGAAACCTAATTGACAATCCAATGAAGAATCAAAGCAAAACCTGTAGAACACCCAACCAACAACTCTACCAACCCAGTAAGGTCGATAAAAAATTAGGAAATTAGTTTTAAATCACTTACCTTCTCGAGATGATGAAATCTGCTCTTCAACAACCACAAGGGATCACAAATCCACCAGAAGACACTCTCAAATCTTACGGAGAAAGACCAGAATCCTAAGATCAAAGAGCATCTTTATTGTCGTCCTTATCCTCCCCTAAAAATTGTTCCTCTATTTTTATTTCCCCTAAAAATTGTTCCTCTATTTTTATTTCCTGTATCAACACCGTTGAGTCGTTGACCCTTTAGCAGGACGGACCCAGAAAGGATAAATTTCCTTTTAAGGCCGGGGCTAGAAGCCTTGGTCGAGTAAACTTTTTTTTTGGCTTGTGGACTAAGAAGACTACCCGGGCTAAAGCCCCCTTTAGCCCAGCTGTAGGTCCGTCAGTGACCCTTAGCCTCAAGATCGCGCTTCAAAACTAATTATGAGCCTTATTTTTCATTCCTCAATCAGCTTCTACCCATTTGATTGAAATGAGACATGTTTCGAGTGGAGTTGAGCTTAGTCATTATTTCACCTTGGGCAGTACTTTTTCTTGTACCTCTTTTTTACTTTTTAATGGTAAAGTAGTATTTTTCTCGGTCCTTCTTTTCGGAAAAACAAAAAAAGTAAACTTCAAAGTTCCTTTTATAAAAAAAAAACAAAAAAATATCAGTGCATTAAAAAAGATCAACGATTAGAAGTTAACTCTCGAGTATTACACGTCCATCCAACCTATGCCTCCGCCTCCCTCGTCTGTTTAGAGAGAACAAAAAGAAACAAAGAAACCCTAAAAACTATCTCGTGATTATCATAAGTGACGCAACCAAATCATGGCGAACCAAGTGGTGGTGGTTCAATAACATCATCATCACCACCAACAACAAGCAGCTTGATTCATGACTCTCGTTAGTTTGATTCTTCATGATTCACATTCACCTTTATCACTCTCCATCATCGTTTACGCCGCATTTTTCTTGTCATTTCTTTCGTAAATTGTTTTTCTTATTTTATCGAGATTTTAAATAAACGAATCTTTTATTTTCCCATAATTGGATGTTTAATTTCATTACACCGTATCAATGCTTCAATCTAGACATGTAAGTTGCATAGAAATGGCAGCGTTAGCAGATTGTAACACCACCCCTGATGCTGCCACAACTGGTGTTCTCCATCAACAATGAGTCCTCAGTTCCAATATCAACAACGAGCCCTCAATTTGAACATCTGAATCACTGGTACTAATACAGATTGCACCGCCATCCCTACTCCTGCCGCAACAAAGAAAGATGGGTTGTTGCTCAGAGGACTAAAGAAATTGGCAGAAATTGAAGAGCACTATGTCGGCATTCAGAAAGAGAAGGATACATTATCAGATTAAAGGTAATTATTTAATATTAATCCTCCTTCTCATTGATTTTGTCAATTACACTGTGAATTTTAGGATTATGCCATGGAATTTAGCCGCAGAGATACAAATGTTTGGCTAATTATAGTTCATTCCTTCACAAATTTTCGCGATCATGCGCTGGATTAGTTATCCTTAGCTAACATATACATGTAGGTTTGTAATGTTCTACTGATTACAGTTTTTGAGTTATCCACCACCTTAGGAGGGTAATATCTCCTCTTAATTTCTCCGTTTGATTTTTGACTAGTGTAAATCTCTAGAGATATCACATGATTAGTACCACCGATCTTTGTGACATGTGGCGGATGTTTTGGCTCACTGATTCGCTATCTCGCCATTTGTTTAGACTAGAGAGTTTATTTCTGTAATAGTATGCAGATTGCAGTGGCTTATGAGCATTATTGTCACATATATTTGATCTACCATGTGCATATTTTCACACTGGGCATGTTAATAAAATTGTAAGCTGATTGTGTCGTATGTTTTTAATTGCAATAAAATTCCACGGAAATCCGCAACTTTCGACGTTTATTGGAGAATGTGAGGGATCAGTGCTCCATGCCTAGATCAAGTCAGCTCTGAAAAATGTTCGGCCTTGGTCTGTGTAAAACTACTTGAAGTGATACTCAAAAGTGAATTTAGTTAGTTTTCTGAATTTAGCCTAGCAATATGGATTTGGATAATATTTTATTTAGTAGATATGTAATACGGGACCTTCAATAGTTTTAGACATTTGATTCGAATATTCTGATAGGAATAACATTTAAAGAAGTAAAAAGGTTGTCATCACACGACAAACGTCAATTTGACTTATCTTTGTTTAGGAGGCCTTAGATGTGGGCAAATGAAAGTAAACGGTTTTTTTTTTTCCTCCAATTGTTTTTGTTTTTCGCCGGAACTTTCCCTTCGGCTTGTGACCACTCATTTGTGTGAACGAATTGGATGTGATTCCGGGTTCCAAGTATTATTTTAGATGCATATTTTTCTATTCGTTGGATTTCATTTTTAATGATTTAACTTGTAGAGTCTCTATTAATACTTTTGGAATATTAGAATGAAATCCAACATTAAAATATTTGTAGGGACTTTTCTTTATAGAGAATAATTGGCTAACTAGATACAAATAGAGGAGCTGAACCTGGATTAGATGCCAAGTATGAGAAAACCTAGAAGTAAAACCCCGCAAATATCATCATCAATTTTTTTAAATGACTCTTTTTGGTATTGGAATTTGGAGCGCATGAATAGCCTTGTCCACAATCATTACACTTGGCTAGTTGGTATACCTTGCTCTATAACTGTTAGAATATATCGAAGACAATGGTGGAGTAGGGTATATATCTGCTGTTGGATATACAAATCATTTCCCGGGTATACATGCATAACGACCTCTCTCAAATGTTTCTTTAGATTATATATACACTTTGGGGTACTAGAGAAACCCCAAAGTTTGTTATGCTTGATGGCCCCAACCTGATAATTTTGAAACTCGCGACCGCGTAAGTGTGGAGCATGTATATTGAGCTTGTTGGTCATAAATTATACGCCCAAATCATTTTTTACATGGATTCCTAAATAAGTACATTGATATCTCTCGACTTGTTTATACTTTTTTAGTATGGCTTTAACTCCGAGCTATTTATTACTTGTCTTATTAAAGCAACATATTTCCAGTTCTCTAATCAGACTTCATAATAAACAACTATGTTTTATCCATTTAAAATGCTTTCTATGCATAATATTCAACTCGAGCATGTTGAACTTTCTGCTGACGTTTTGACGGTGTCCTTCTATATGCAGGCTTGGTGAAGACACTGAAAATATATGATAAGAGAACAGGGGCTTTATTCGTTTTCCCTTCATCCCGAGGGTTTTTCAGCGGCCATTCTATACCACATGCCTACATTGCAAACTGTATCACCTCTTTCCCATCAACAACGAGCCCTCAATTTCAACATATAAAATCACGGATAGTACGGATTGCTCCACCAACCCTACTCCTTCCACAACTGTTGTTCCTGCCCCAACAAAGAAAGATGGATTGTTGCTCCGAGGACCAAAGGAACTGGCAGAGATGAGTACATCCAAAGTTTGGATATGGTGAGCACTATGTCGGCACTGAGAAGAAGAAGAATTCATCATTAGGTTAAAGGCAATATTTAATACTAATCCTCCTCCTAGTTGATTTCTTTAATTACATTGTAAATTTAGGATTACGCCATGAAATTTAGTTGCAGAGATACAAATATGTGGCTCATCATAGTTCAGTCCTTTACATGTAGGTGCCTACTGCCTACTGGCTCATCATATATCTCCTCTTAGTTTATCCGTTTGGTTTTTATTTAGTGTAAATCTCTAGAAATATCCACACGATTAGTACCGCTGATCTTTGTGACACGAGTAGTAACACTGGTCGTGCTATAACAGGGTCGAAGGATGGCTCTGTTCACATGGTGAACTTTATAACTGGGAAGGTCTGTATCCTTCATTACCAATGTCTTGCTTGTTATTGTCTTTCACTATCTTCTCAATCATTTATTGTTTCTTCTCTAAATTTATGTAAAACCTGCAGAAAATTATGCTTACTTGTATGGTGGTAAATAGGCAAAGCTTTACAACATTAGTGAAATCTATAGAATCAGTTTCTAAAATGTTTTTATTTCCTCTCAGTGATTAATTCTCTGTCATCTCACTCTGACCCGGTTGAGTGCATTGGTCTTTCCCCCATGTATTATCATTATCTCGATTACCTGCACTGAAACTGAAAATTCATAAATGCTTCTTCACTAGGAATAAACATGCAAGTCCCTGGAGGTGCATCAGTGTTAGTTGTGCCGATTTCTCAGTTATATTATGTTAGCTAGCATATTCAATCTGTTTCAGATCGTTTTTCGAACTGTGATAATTGTATTGCCCTAAACCAGAGTTCACTTCATTTCAAGTTTAAACTTTGAACCACTAATCCGATATGAAATGGTTGCTTAAGCTAACTGTTTTTCATAATCTGCCATTAGATGTAAACCGTAAGAGTATTCTAAAACTGCTGATAAAGTGATAAGCTTTGTGAAACACGTTCAAGCAAGTCTTGATCTATTTAATGAACAAACAAAAACTATCTGCTAAAGTAAAAGTCAAGTTTCTTAATATCTTATCCTGTATAAATCCTCATTATTTATCTTTTGTTTGTAGCCACCACCCGTTTGCTGCAACCGGTGGCCTTGATCAGAAACTCATTATGTGGGACCTGGAAACGATCAACTGCACACTGCTCGTGTGATCATGTGGTAAGGCTCGATAGGCATTGGCTAAGATACTTCCAAGATTTTGTTTTTGATTACTTTTTAGGCATCAAGTGGTCATGGAAATGATCCTTTACCTTTTAATTCTTTGAGACGAAGTTAATGTGCTCACTTTGTTAATAACCCGTCATGTACCCGAGTACGATGACAAGATTGGGGTGATAATTTGAGGATAAACCTCTCTCAATTCCGAAGAATCGAGCTTCTCTGAGTTCAACTGAACACAGCCTAAAGAACAAAAGTTCTATTGATTTCTTAATTCGATGCCCTTTCCATTACAGACACGAGAGTATATAAATCTCTCAAGTACTACCCTAAAACCCACGGCTAAATAGACACCGGGTGGTACAATCACAGCCCTCCATTATAATTAACTACTAAACTACTAAAGACGGACATAATTACGATATGGGGCACCCCAAACACATGACATTCCACTCTCCTTGAAAACATCCTTGTCCTCAAGGATGAGAGTTAATTGAAGCACCAAAAGTTAGAGAGGCAGCGCCTGGTTGAGGGTATAGATAGTGGTTGTCGCACACTCTAATACACATGAGAAGCCCAACACCCTCACTGCCGTTAAAAACCCAAGTGAGGCTCATAGAGTTAAGTGAAACATACTTATCAACAGTTGGTACATAACCAAGCTTAGCGTATGCAGCAATGATCATCTCGAGAGTTTTCATCAAGTCTGCCTGTAGTACTTTATGACCACTTCCTTTGGCTTTTGTGGAGGTGCAACTCTGTAAAAGCATACCCTGTACTTGCCACTTAACGTTTTGCTGGAGCTTGGTTGGCCTCCTTTTATGTTCCACCAGTTTCTTTACACCTTGAACATCATAAACCCCGCTTACACTTTCCATGCTCCATAATACAGTTGAAAAGAATTTGAACTTCCATCTCAGATAATCAAGCCACGCAAACATGTGAGGAATTTGAATTACCATGAGTAAATGTTTAGCCTCAAAGCCAAAGACCTTCCCTGGGAAGCTTTTAAGTACTACAACTCCTAACCCAGAAATCAACTGACCATTTCCTTGCGAGATGCGAAGATTATATAAAATTGCAGGTTCTCCCTCCAAATAAATCTGTAAAGTTAAATCTCCAGGGCACATACTATCTTCACCCCGCACATCTTGGTAAGCACTAACAAAAACACCGATTGAAGTATCAGTTGTGGTTGCTGAGGCAGGAACATTAATCACCATGTCGTCATCTGTGTAGAGAACTCCATGAACAAGAATGTTAATCCAAAGTTTTGTCCACCTAGCACCTTTTTTTGGTTGGTACAGCAAGCTCCATTGCAAACTTAAAAGAATTCCCTCTCTTTTAAAAGCAATTGAACTAGATATCCCGTAAATTCGGCAAAGTGCTTTGAAACCCCTAGTGGTAAAGAAGTATTAGTGAAAAATAGAGATAAGAAGTACAAACTCTACGGCGAACTCCAATAGCGGGACACAAGTTCCAACTATGTTTACTCATGAGAACTACGCAAAATGCCAAGGGTTTTGGTTTTCGAAAGCGCATTATTTCACGAATGCCAGTTCGGATCATACTCGGGGTGAAACCCATGTTAACCATACTCCATGAACCCCACAAGTAACTGAAACCAGAAAGTAAATAGCCAGATGAAAGAAAATAATATACACCCACCACATGGCTGAAACAAGAAGTAAAATACCGCAGTACAAGAAAAGTGTGCGTATTAACACCTACTGGAATGCTGAACTGTCATTATAACCCTATCTTGAATCATCAGTCTTCCATAAACTTCAGAAGTACGTAAAAAAAATGCATTGATGAACTGATTTTCAAGAGATAAAACTGAGCGACAGCAATCAAGAAAGCCAAAAATTTAAGCATCAAAATATAGTTAGACTCCAGCAAAATAATTATCCGCACAAAGATCGTCAAATTGCCTAATATCTGTAGTCTTTTCCAAGTATTCTGACCCTGTACAAGCCCCCAACAATCGACTACAAGATGCTAGGGAATATATAAAAGTGATAAAAACAATCCAAGGAGGATACTGAAATGCCGTAGTACCATTTTGTCCAACATGAGCTTGAATAGTTTGGTAGAACCCATGTAAAGTACTTGGAAGACCCATCTCAAAAGATAAACAACCTTGATGACAACTGTGAGAATAGGCAAAAAAAACATGATTAGAGGTTTAAATTCCGGTAAGAAAGTTGGTGATACATCTCTACATTCATGCCAACCAACAATTCCCTTCAACAGTTCATTATAAAGGATCCTTGTAGCAGCAGATAAGCCAAGTTGAAGCTGGAATATAATATCCTCTGCACCACAAAAACTCCTACAATGAAAATTCCATAATATGGGTTCATGTATTTTGCCTCTATCGAACAACCAACAACCAAAACCAATAGTTCCGTGTGCTTCGTGTATCTTAATGAAAAACTGTGATAGTAACCCAACCATCACCCGTACTCCATAACTTAACTCACAGACTCCCTCGAATGGATGGGCAACATATCATTGTCGTGTTTCTCGACTCCACCCATTTGCATAAGCAACAACTTTAGTCCATACCCTTGTTGAAGAATTAGCTTACGAATGTAATTTCCATGAAATTCATCAATTAATATTGAACACACGTAGACTACCAACAACCGGAAGTAGTTTTGTCAAAAAAATTACATAACCAACAAGAGTATAAGAATTCAGCTTAATAGCTTCGAATACCTTTCCACGATCAAATACCTTATCGCAAACTTCAAACAATGACAAGAATATATCCCAATAGGCACTATGTGGTTGAAAAAATTATGCTCAAAACCTTTAATATCCATTGGAAGCATTTTAACAAATATCTGCAAGATGGTACTAGAAATACCAGGATTAGCTAACATACAAACTCTAAACTATGAATCCGACCAGTACTCATGTTTATGAATCAATTCTTGAACAAGTTCCCTATAGCATCCTCCCAATAATTTCAAGCACACATCAAATGTAGACCCAAATTCAGAATAATATTTAGCAGAACAAAAACTCCATAAACTGAGCTCGATCTTCTTTCCTCGATCGAATAATGAGCGGGTAAAATCAGAAAAAAGAGTAAAGAAATCCTTACAATTCAATTTGCTGAGGATGATGATTAACTCCTTTAACTGCCTGCTATACTCCACCATCTTGCTATCAACAATTTCGGATGAAGAACCTTTAATATCAAATGAACTACTCGAATTAGCGAGGGGATTTCCTTCATGTGAATCTAAAACCATTGAATCTCGTTTTCTTCAAAGAAAAACGGCGGAATCAACTTGCAATAGAGAGATTCATCTTCTTCTGCAGCTAATGGAATTGAAGATTTCTGAGTGGAATCACTTACTGAATCTGAATCAACACGAATTGGTTCCATGTGGTCAGAGATGTATTTCTTTATCGTCTTCAATTGTTGAACCACTGATTGGAGTAATCCAAGACTTTCTTCTGAATTCTCATCATATAATCTACGCTCCATTACCAGTATTTCCTTGATTTCCCTTGATAAGATGTTCATCCATGTAGTTACCTGATTAGGAGGTCTAATAAATTCACCCTCCAGCTTCTCTGATACTGCAGGTAGAAGTTTTTCCAAGCCATAAATATTTTGTGATAACAACTCAGCTTCTGTAAATTATGTTGGATAAAACTCGTCCAAATCTGCAACCTCCATTGAAGAATCCCGCAGAATCGAAACGGCTCTAGATATCAATTGTCATGTACCTAAGTACGATGACAAGATTGGGGTGATAATTTGAGGATAAACCTCTCTCAATTCCAAAGAATCGAGCTTATCTGAGTTCAACTGAACACAGCCTAAAGAACAAAAGTTCTATTGATTTCTTAATTCGATGCCCTTTCCATTACAGACACGAGAGTATATAAATCTATCAAGTACTACCCTAAAACCCACGGCTAGATAGACACCAGGTGGTACAATCACAGCCCTCCATTACAATTAACTACTAAACTACTAAAGACGGACATAATTACGATATGGGGCACCCCAAGCACATGACATAACCCTGGTTGAGTTTTTGTTAGTAAAAATGAATGAAATACGTGGTTTAGAGAGTTATAGATGTGTTTCTTTTCTGAAGATAACCTAAACAAAGAAAACTGCATCACCATGTAAGCAAGAGACTCATTAAAAGAAATCCCACCATGGACAAGACTTAAATGTCGAAACTCATGATTTTGAATTGCCTATAACATTTACTATTAAGTAGTTCTAACAATTTTAATTTTTTTGAAGGATGGTGTAGCTTGCTTGGCATGGTTAGGTTCAGAGTCGTCTTATGATTAACTAGGGCTTAACCCGTGCCGTAACGGCACGAGCATTATAATTTCACTATAATGCGTTTTCCGAAATGACACTACGATATAAGCTCTTCCATTGTAGGATTTGACTTTCACTCACCCTTATTTTAGGTGAGGAGGAATTGTATGTTTTCCTTAAAATTTATTATGAAAGTGATACCCAGTGTGCTTTAAACAAAGTTTGCAATATAGGAACAATGATGCTAGGCTCAATACAAATTTCTTCCCATCACTGTTAGGGTACATATACATGCATACTTTGTTGCAACATGTGGGTACAAATAAAATAGGGCATATAACCAAAGAAACTTAACAACTGTTATAAGAGTCACTTTAAGAACCGAAAAATACATTTTGCATGGAAAATTGATCAACTCTATAGAGCTAGGAGTTGTGCGATTGGATTCACTGATAAACTTAGGTGAACACAACCAAAGAATTTCCATTCCAAGATGGAATTCTTCCGTCATGTTTGTTGAGAAGTTCAAAGCAAACACCGCAAAAACCACCAAAAGTAAATTAAAGATTTTTGTTACTCAAAAACTAAACGACACGGGGACATAAAGACGTTACGTTGCAGTTCAGAGTTTGAAAACCACCAGTCTATGTAAATGGATTACCCGATTTTACGCTATTTGGAATAGTTTCAAACACGTTGGATCGATGCCATTTTCTCGAAGGGAGCTCAACTTATTTCATTTAACATGCATTTCCAAGTTGGGTTGACAAGCTTAAGTGTTTTCACCATTCTAATAATTTGTTCACCATGGTCCTTCTACTACGATGTAAAGGTTCTCATTCATTCCAAAGAGACCTTTGGGATTTCCTAATGAAACACCCAGTATACTTGAAAATCTTCGGTAACATATTGCCATCCTTGATGACTCATTGTTGAATCAAATTCTCTTCATTATCACTGCTCGAATATGAACCTGCTAAGTGTAAAAAAAATAAATTAAGATGATGACTAACAAAATATCATATACTTTACCCCATTTTGTTCCTTTCTGAATTATTCATAAAATTTGAATACAACTATTCTTTATAGTAATGTTGTAGCCCTAACGTAGTATGACAATGATCTAATATGTATCGTAGTGGAAAAAAGAGGCTCAGAGACATAAGATCTTAAAACAGTAGTGACATTTTAACAGTCAAAACCTAAGAGAACAAATAAGTATATCATGTAAATTGAAACATGCAGATTTCTGCACTAATCTGTGGATGTACTTGCAGCAGACAAATGGTGGAATCAAGAAATCAAAGTAATATATTGTTGGTAAGGTTTCAAAAGAATTGTAGTTGATTAAGAAAGTTTGTCATCCTAAAAACCCTATAAATTTTAATTTTTTTAAATCACTATGGGAAATGTGATGCCATAGTAAGCCAGTAAGGGTAAAAATGATCTCATGTACTCAAAGGTAAATTTAGTGAGACGTTAATAAATCTAGCTAAAATTAAGGATAGAGATAGTCAGAAGGATATACCTACAGGGAAATGTAAGCCTAAGTGTAAATTTAGTGACAGGGACATTGAAAGCCGCCAATCGAGTTATATAGAGAGGAATCACTATATCTGGCAGAGGATAAAACCCACAATTTAATTTAGCAAATAAGAAAAGATCAAAAATAAGTCAACTGATTTTGGTGTGAAGGAGAATACAAAACTTACATATTACAACTACATGATTGCGCGACAGAATGTAACCTCCGAAGAAGAAACAAATGGTAAAAAACCATGGCTAGTTGACCCTAATATGAGATGCAAATCATGAAGCAATGATCAAGATGAGGCATCGAATCACAAATGACTACCGCAGTTTGATTAACAGTGCAATCAAGTGCAATGAATAATGTCATTTCCTCGAAATACAAATAAACATTGTAAGAAGTCTTCCAGACCTTGCACAAAATTGGAAATGCAGATGTAACATCATACAAACAAAATAGTACTAAACTAACTAAACCATCAAGGTTAATTGTTAGCATGGATTTGGGACTAAAACAATGAATTTTTGGGCAAAACTGGTTAACAAACTCTAATTGGATGGGGAAGAGATAAAGTGCGACTTACAATATATGCTTGTTTCCCTTCTTTGTACTGAATCAACGGCATCAGGTTCAACTGCTTACATAAAAACAACCATACTGCTTATAGAACTTCATTAACAACCCTGTAAGGATGTAACACCAAACGGTAAATGAGGGAGGACGCTGGAAATTAGAAAATAAAGCAACTTAATTCCGTGGAAATCATGTATCCAAAAATGTAAATTGGGGATCAAAACTTACAAAGGGGACATGATAGGACTGATCGGTGCAAAGTAATGTCCAATGGAACTAAGAAACTTTGTTACTTCTTGAACCATTCTGAAATTAAGAACTCAGAAACATGAGCAATATATTAAAAGAAAAGAGTTTGAAAAACAAACTGCTGAAACCTGATATTAAAATACATGCACGATTGAATTCAAGCAATAAAAGAAACGAACCTAAAAATGTCATACGGTCATGAAATCATAAACTCTAATTAAAATCTAGATAATTATATGTCTCTCCAAAAATGACATGATGGTAAATCTACCGTTTGTGTAAATATGCAATTGGAAACTACCTCATCAACACGAAGTTGGACCTTAATTAAAATGAACCCTCAAATTCTTAATGACAACAAACAAAAAAAACTCCAAGAAATCAAAACAAATTTAAGATCCAAACCCGTATGGCTTTATAGTTTTACCCAAATGAATTTTGAGAGATCTAATTCTTGACCCAATGACGATTACCGTGAAAGATAAGACCAAAGTCGTATAAGGATGGAAATTGGATATAAGTGATTCGATCGAAAACGGTTCTTCTTATTTTTAAGAAAATGAAAAAGAAGAACAAAAAAGTATATCCAATAAACAAATTTATATTCTTTTAACTAATTGTTATTTTTTTAAAAACACATGTTCAAAGCTGAAAGTTTATTACCTTCAACAACATTATCAACAAACCTAATCCCTTTCGCCACCATTCCCCGGGATCTGCTTCACCGAGAGAGAGAAGAAAAGCGTGTTCAAGGCCTAAAGAGTTTTTCTGCGCGATGGGAACACAAAACAAATCGGGCGTGATGGCCCCTAACAATTTAAGCGGGTATGCGGTTAGATTACATGGAACATCACGGGGTCGATTTATCTACTGGGAGGACAAATCTTACAATATAGCAATTTCTACTCAATTATGCTTAAACAATCACAACATAGAAACAAAATCCAATCATTTTAATCAATTCTATCAACTTGAACGGAAAAAAAAAAAAAAAAAAACTTGAAGTCGAAACCAAGAGAACACAAAGGGGGATAACTACCCTCCTTGCATCATATAAGGGGTTTTGATTCTTCAATTCTTCCTCAAGTTTTTGGTTCTAGGGTTTGAGCCGCAATTTCTTGATACTCGAACATGAGCAACGCCTCTAAACATGGCATGGATGTCGCAGAGAGTTGAAGAAGACGGAAAGATGGTTCTCTTCTTTTTGGTTTTCATACTATGAGATTGTATTTGGGTCCTGGATTATGAAAACATCAGGGGATAAGAAAAGAAACGGCATGCGATAATGAATGAAATTCATTTACTCAGTAGAATTAATGAGATTCTGATTCAGGGGTTCAACCACGGCCATTGATTTATCTTTGCCAAGGATAAATCTGGACCACCACTTACACAGGCAAAGTTAGCCAAACTGTGCTTTATACTCTTGATATGTCTACTACAAAAAAATTTGAAAAAAAAAAAAGATTGAGAATCAATTTTGAAAAGTTTAATTTTATTCTTAAACTCAATTTTAAGGACCTTGAAAATGTGACGGCCAAAATCCAATGTAATCACCGCATAGAAGGCCTCCCAAAATCGTCCAATTAATCACTTAGACAGGGAAGACACACCTCAACACTATCAGGGTCTTAAAAATCTCACACACAATGTGCAGATTCAGTATTTATGTCCTGCAACCCAATTCAACCATAGCATTTCGAGTAGATTTATATTGCCTTTGCACTAGATGACTACTGCAGCAGAGAGGCCGACCAACCATAATCTCATCTAGCCCTCCGCCACGCGCGCATCTGTGGTTGCCTGGTTGGTTGGTACGTGTTGTAATATGAACGTACCTTTGGTCTAAGATGCCACAGGTATACCTTTACATTTTTAGCCCTTATATCCACGTGTCACATGTATTCCTTCACAATTTTAGCCCTTATGCCCACGTGTTAATCTGGGAATATTAACATCAAACACTTTTGATGTTTTGCTGAAGGATACTAAATTCCTGGTTCTCTGAATCCGATAAAAACAAGGTCTCGTCAACACACAACCATTTCATTGGAATATAGAAAGGCATGAAATTCCAAAGTCTCTCTGATACTAACTTCCCTCTAGAGTCCAAAAATAAGCTCACAAAATCCATCCAATCCCTCCTCCTCAGTGCACAATGAATCCTCGAAAACCAGTGAATTTCAAGTCTCTCAATCTCACAAAACTTCAGTTCGATTCACAAAAAACACAAACCCTAACTCAGAAACCAGCTCATCTGATCAAAATCTATCAACCAATACGGTTTCCAGCTTCAAAATTGGCCTCAAGAACCCATTCCAATACTGATGAATGAATCAAAAGTCTTCAGATACAGAAATATAAACACACGGATTAACAATTCCTTCGATGAAGATATCAAGATCGAATCATTTCGAACCAAAAAAGAAACCCTAAAATTGAGAATTTAGGGCTCAGATTTCACACAATCCGGCTCTTCTTCTTCTGATGATGAACTAGATTGATAATCGTATCGCGATCGAAATGGAAAATTCAAAATTAGCGCTGAGAAATGAGAATTCAGAAATTGATGGAGAAAAATAGATTTTGTTTTTATCGACTCTGTTTTTTTGTTGACGCAGAACTCTGTTTTTTTTTTTTTTTTTTTTTTGTTATTGATCAACTCTGGGTTCTTTTAATAGAGGTATAATAACTTGTAATTATACTATGTAGTAGATCAAATTAGTTAATGGGTCATGATTAAGTTCGATATTGTTAAGGCATTGGGTAAAAATTCATGTAATTAGGTAGATTTGATGAATTCAGTAATTTTTTTTTTTGAAAATCATCATCATTCTGGATTTCTGATTTCAATCAAATTCTCCGTAAGGTTGAATTAGGGCGAAATTCGAAATTTGATTACAAAACGATCAAATTTTGATGAAAAAAAATGATAACAAAAAAAAAAAAAAAAAAAAAAAAGGAACATAAAAGTGTGACTGACATTTACATTGAAGTGTCCATATAGAAGGCCCCCTTAAGGTGGACCAATTATTATAGCTGAGAAGATCTAGTTATTTCTTGAATGTTGTTTGATGAAACATCACAATGTTATATTGTAGTAGAGTTTATTTCTTGAATCATTGTGTTGTTTGATGAAACATCACAATGTTTGTATTTTCATAGTGGAGATTATCTAGTTATTTCTTGAATCATTGTGTTAGTTTGATGAAACATCACAATGTTTGTATTGTCATAAGTGGAGATTATCTAGTTATTTCTTGAACTTTTTACTTAACATTGTGTCTATTCATGACTCAACACATTCACATCCATCCATGTATATAACAATTCTGCATCATTCTCTATATGTTCTGTATTTTGGATTCTTTGTTTATCCCCAACAATTTTCAAATGCAGAGATATAGCTGTTGAAGATCATTAGGATTTGAAAGGTTTAGTACCTTGCAAAACCTGTAAACCTGTATCAACTTCAACAAAATGTGAGTATTATTGTCATTTCTTGTTACTCTGATTTGGAATTTTGATTTATTCCGTTTCCAATTGCTAGTTTTGTTTTGTGTTGTTTGTAATCTGTTGTGAATGAGAATGAAAGGCTTGTGTTGAAAGGAGCTTTAGCAATGCTCAGTATTGGCGTAAATAAGTTAGGATTTTTATCTGCTTTTGAATGTAAACACACATAATTTCATTTTCTTACTAGGACAACTCCTATTCCAGGTTCCACAATCATCTCCATTGGTGCAATGCCCCTTGGTATCTTACAACTACTGTTCCGAACTCCATTGGCAATTAAGAATTAAGAAGAAGAAGAAGAAAGGAAACTTAAACTCACAGTGATCTCAGTTCAGAGAGTCCTCCAATGTCACCACTCAAGGTACCTTTGAGATTCATGCTGGATAATCCCCTGAAAAATCATTCATAAAACAAAGACAAGAGGATTATTAAGTTATAAGAAGAGGACTAAAAACAAAAAACTAGTTTATGCTGCCACTGTGACTGAAAAAGATTAAGGAATCCTCAGTGAAGTAACCCTTGAACCAGTGCAGCCAACTCCATCCTACTGATTACCACAAGGATCATTCGAGTCCCAATTTGGTGGTGAGTTCTCCCAATTACTCTTTAAAGATTGGAGCACCGCAACTGCAGCCCAACACATTTCAGTTTAGTTCTTTCTATGCCAACTATTTTTTCTCGTTACTTTGTTAAACCTTTGAAGTTGAAAGGTATATCCGTCTTTGCATGACCTGTGAACTAACTTGTTTCCTTATATGGCAGAAAGCATGTTATATCCACCAACAAAGCACTTATCTACTGGTGACTCGAGGAGATGCAAGTGGTCAGAGTGAGATTTACTTACATTTACATTTTGAACTATTTGCTCTTGGGTTATATTTTATACAGTTCATATGCTACTCAGGTTAATTCCCTTGAGACAATAAATTGAATTTACTATTTCAATAGTCACATTTTTTTTTATGCTTCTGGAATTATACACGAAGAAGATTGAAAATGCTGCGAGAGAACTGTCAAAATACGAACCAACTTGCAAAAGCACACAATTGATTCTAGGGGCACAAAGAAGAGAGCTTTCTTCTGAAACACTCAAGTTCATATTCCTGCTTATTATTGCATACACTACCCAAGATATATTCATTGGGTGAGATTGTTTTTGCAATCAATTTCGTCTCTATTGTTAAACTAAGGAAATACTCAGTTATAGGGCAGACGTAGGCATAAAAAGGTAGTATTATTAGTGTGGCAATATTTTGTGATGATGGGTGTTGCACTATTCTGTGAGCACATGTTCGTATATAATTACACTGTATCTATCAAAAGGTTTTGACATTAGTGTTCTGAATTTTCAAATTTACACCCAACTCTTTTGATGTGATTATTGTATGGTAAACTGCATGGTGTTTCGTTTTTTTTCGAAATTTTCATTTGGAGCTCAGATGGTTGTGGAAACTCTATTCATATGTTGTTATTTGTTGCAGACTCTGTGTGGTAATAATTTTTGCTTAAAATGCTTTGAATAATGGGCAATAGAACAAAAAAGAAAATGCGTCAAGTTTGGTAAACAATCCGAGGATTAACCAAGTCAGATTAATCTTCCTAGTTTAATTTTATCTTTGAGATTGTTGTGTGTTGTGCATATATTATAACTTATCCACTTAAATCATCTTTTAATCTTCAGATCACACAAGGATAAGTGCTCCTCTTATGCTCCAGAAACTGGGTTGCGATAGCGATACGATGGATACAGAATTGAGAAATGTCGGAGAAAAGTTGGGATTCAGGTTTGGTCTTTCTCTGGTCTAATCTGGCACACGCTTTTTTTTTTCCTTCTAGTCCAGCATAGATCTGATGAGCATTGTCATTTTTAGGACTTTAAGATGTGTATGTACTCCGTTCGATGCGACAATGAACCTCTTCTTAATAATGGGATTCCATGGTTTTTGAGTCACTTGAGTGATAACTAATTCTCTGCAACATTGTTTGCAGTGATGTACACGGAGACTGTCCAAGACTTGTACCTGTTATCTAAACGGGGCAACAGATAGACAAAAGAGAAATTGTGAATCTCTTTTATCTTTCAGGAGGAAGAAAGTTGGTGGAAGTGGAAAAACCTCCATCTTCTAGTAAAAACCCTGTGTGGACAGGTATTCCTGAAGCAAGGGAGCCAGGAAAGAAGGGAAAAAGGCGCGGATTGTGTCAGTTAGAGATAAGGTCCGGTCTCTCTCTCTTCACTGCTAACGAAACCATATTTCACTCAATGCGCATCGTAATAAGTTGAAGTTCTGGATGTTCTGCAGATGGAAAAAGACAATTTGTACCTGCTTGTGGCGATGGGGTTTTCCAAAAGTTATGTCTCTTATTCAACTGCATGACTCTTCCTAAAAAGCTTCTTGTGAAATCAGAATTGGAGCTTGAGAAGCAAAATAAAGCAATTAGGGATCCTTTCAAAGGATAAGGATAGCAGTAATGCAGCTGATCGCAGCAAAGGATGAATTGTGGGGGCAAGGTATCTGGCTTATTCATGGAGTGACACTGAAATATACTTACAAATGGGTGAACATTTTTGATTGGATGGAATGTTGTGCATTATCTAGTACAGTAGTTGATAAGAAATTGTTAAGAGAAATGAGACAAAAATAATAAGAATCTCAAGAAGCTTTAAATGTATTTCTCAAATATGTTGTCTTTTTGTGGGCAAAAGAACACTTTGTTAATCTGAATTAATTAATTTTTTTTTTTTTTTTTTTTTTTTTTTTTTGTTTAAATACCGTCGCAAGTCATAAGCAAAAGCTACCTGAGAACAACCCCTTGTCAAAAGAACACATCTATTGGGTTTTGGGTCACGTGTCCTCTCAAAAGAACACATCTATTTCCCCGATAATCTCCCCCCCTTTAATAGCAACAAGGGATTGCAAAACTTAAGTAAATATAACCGTTGGATCTCCAAACTTTAAAATTCCACCGTTAGATTTACAAATAGAATTCCGTGTGAACTATTGTTATTGTCGGATTAGATCATTAGACTTCATATTTCTTTTTAGCCGTTAGATTTTAAAGAAGTGGTATAAAGAATGTTTACAGGGATATAAAAGTAAATGCACTTTTTATATATTTAAAAATCTCATATCTTTTAAAACTACACGCTCCTGGATTTTTGTAAATTTTATATATTTAGAAAGCTTTTAAATTAGCTACGAAATGAGCACAAATAATGATATCAATTTTTTGTTTTTCAATTTTTATACGTCTTGAATCTTATATGTTTCTCCTTAAAAGTTAGACATGGTTTAAAAATTGGACATAACAGAAAAAATTGAAAAAATTTACAAAAAAAAAAACAAAAAAAATGATTGATTCTTAAGTATAAACAACGATTAATTTTCAAATAAAAAAATATGTTGTCGAATTACTACCAAATTATTTGGAAAGTAGAAAAATAGCATCGTCGACGTGCAACGCACGTGCTCACTACTTGTATAAGTAATGTTTCATCAATGGGTGTGACTGTTTCCAAATGATTGCAATGTTTCATTAATGGGCGCCATTATGGGCTATATATATCTTTAGATTTCTGCAATATTTACTGTATATATGTTTTCGTGTTCGAGTTATCATCCGATTATTCTCGGTAATCTTTCTTTTTTCTATTTAAGTTGTCATCAGATTTTTCTCAGTAATCTTCCTTCATAACAAACAGAAGACTAAAACAATTTAAAATGGAACTAAACGCTTTGGTAAAACAGTTTGGGTACTTTTTCAAGGATATAAAATCCTTAACAAAAGGTCTAATCAGGACCACTGATAAGATCGATTCTCTCTTGGAAGAAGTGAGTATCATCATCTCTTGTTATTCTGATTTTGAATTTTGATTTCTAAAACCCTAATCTTGTTGTTTGTAATCCTGGTTATTAGATAAAAGACTTGAACTCCAGGGATGAACGAGCCCTTAATAGGCTATCGCACAAAGCTCATAAACAAGTGCATAGCTCGTTTCGCCTGGTACTTACATTCATCTCATGAGGTTTTATCTTAAAAGACTTTTAGATGATACTATATTGTTTCTTATTCATTTTTTTCCCCCTGATCCAAACAGATAATCAAAGACGCAAGTGCTGACTTGTGTTGCGATTGTCGGCATTGTACGCACGACCACTTTTGCTGTGATTGTAGTCACTGTAAGAGATACCGGCATCACAACCGGATGCATGGACGAAACGGTGGAAAGGGTTCAAACGCAATAATATTTGCAGAAGGTCTTATGACCTTGAAAAAGATTAAACGTCTTAGTCGAAAAGTGAGCATCATATCGTCATCTCTCGTTATTATTCTAATTCTGGATTTTGGTTTCCGTTCATTTTTTCCAAAACCACTAATTTTCTTGTTTGTAAACTATTCTCGTTACTAGTTACATTTAGACGAGGACGATAAATCTGCGCTCCGTGGGTATTATGAAAGAGCCATGATACAACTTGATCGATCATACCAGAGGGTACGTGAACATTCACTTTTCTAATTATTGCTTACGGAAGTTGTTTATTCTATTTTCTTCTTGGTCTAACTTTCTGATCCAAACAGTCACTGGAAGACGTCGAATTTTGCTCCCGTTGTTGTCGGCATCATCCTAAGGGAGTCCAGTGCCACCGCCACGATAAGCCATCACTGGAGTCCAGTGCCACCGCCACCAAAAGTCGTCATAGTAAGGGAGACGGCCGCCAAGAAAAGCCAATCTCGTCCCCCAAAAGAATGTTCGGCCGTCTGGGCAGGTCAATAGGACGGGCTTTGGGCAGTCTTTGTGCGTCAAAATAAGTATCTTTACCAGAGTCTTTTTTTTGATGTTCTTTGTTGTTTGAGTTGGCAGGACTGTCTGACTTCTCTTCTTCTTGTACATCTTTCATATGGTCTTAATAAAATCTGTTCATATATTTCCAACCACAGTAAGAATAATGCCAGACTTATCATGTTCTTTGTTTAACAGTAAGAATGTTTTTCCGTAAGTATTTAATGGCTAAATATTCTGCAAATAAACACAAAAGGCGAGTCAGTGTACAAGAGAAGAGAAGCAACTTCACTCGTCTACAGCGTCATTTGTGTGTAGATCTCGAGAACTCACCATGTATTCTTCTTCTGTAATCTGGTCTTAATAAAATTTGTATGTTTAACAAAAAAAAAAACAAAACAAAATTGCAATACATTTCCGGACTTAGCCAGACTTGCCACATTCTTTAATTAACAGTAATACGAATGCTTTCGCAGGTATTTCCTCGCTGCATACGGTGATCAAGAAAGGTAGAGAATTTCAGAATTTCATGCCAGAACCAAATACACTAAAAAAAACCTGGCGAGATTGGGGTATACCAAAACTAATCGGGGTATACCCAATAAGACAAAATAGGGTCATTATGAAGTAAAGTGAAGCTACCCCTTAACCCATATTTTTGTAAATGGCTAAAATGCCCCCACAATGATTAACTCTAATTTAACTAAAATGATTAGATTAGTTAGATTAGTTAGTTGATTTAGTTATAAGTTGAGTTTTAGAAATCATTTAGAGAGAGAATTAGTACGAAGGAGTAGAGGAGATTTTGGGGGGGAAAAGTTAGGGTTTTTGTGAAATTTGTGATATGAGTGAGATGAGTGATTCTAATCCTGATTTTGAAGTGGGGGAGTGTTCTAACTTTCCTCCTACATATGAGTACTTGTATGATGATCTACCAGACCATGATCGAATGGATTACATGCATGACCCTCACTTTTACTTTCCTCAAACTCACGATGGGTATGGAAGTGATGAATGTATTGAGCCAAACGAAGAATCCAATGAGCAAGAAGAACATAATGGAGCCGAAAAGTAATCGGGTAGACAACCTACGTGGTGAAGATTGTGATTTTTCCATGCAAATGATCGATTTCGGTTTTATTTTTGATTCGTCACAGGCGTGGTCGGGCAAGGTCGACGCTTGTCGATCATGCGGCCATAAAAGGCGTGGTTCTTCTTTGAACAACGTGCCGACTTTCATGAGCAAGCATTTTCACGGCAATGAATGTAGAAAATTTGAACCTTGCCGACTTTCATTTTTGAAACACAGAGCCTTTACTTGAAAATGCTTTCACTAAGCATTTTCATGTTTTTCATAACTTGCCTACTGCTTCCATGTCTACAATGTTTATATTCTATTACGTTCCTGCCTTTTATAGCCTATGCATTGTTTTATATGTCGACCATGCCGACCGTGGTAATACACATCAACTAAACTTTTGATGTTTTGTAGATTGTGGCATTGGTACCTATGGAGGATCACCTCAAGCTCGAAGAAAATTAGGGGTCCCGATACTTCCTCACATTATGCTAATGATTTGGAATGGAAGAAAAAAGACGACGCGATCAATTGGATTGTTGAGAAAGCCAAAGAGAAGATGTGCGTTCTAGTGAAAAACACCCAACAAAAAGATACGCGGTTTGAAATGGTATGCAGTGTTATGGATCACGGAGGAAAGTCACAAGAGAAAGGGTTATGTGTATGATAAGAAGACGACTAGGGTGTACAAGACGAAGTCAAAGAAGTGTGGATGCCCATTCAAGATTATTTTTGGGAGGAACAAAGATACCGACAACGTGTGGAGAATGAGTAGAGTTGATGTTGGTTGGCATAACCATGAAGATCCAGGACACTCTTGTTGGGCATTGTCAAGTTGCCTGTCGAAACCGCACGAGTTCGAATAAGTAAGAACAAGTTGGGGAATTAAACCAAGTAAGCTCCTAAGTAAGTTCAAGAGGGACGACCGCATAACCTCTCTTCATTGTCTACAATTTATGCGGCCAAGGCAACTATTAAAAGAATTGAATGGGATGGAAGAAAGGTGATGGAAGAATCACAATGGTTAATACACAAATACAACTACACTGTGAGACACCATGAGTCATCGGAGGGGAAGGTGGATCGTATTTTCTTGCGCATCCCGATATGATTCAATTGGCGCGTTGCTTTTACCAAGTTTTGTTCATGGATTGTACTTATAAGACGAATAGGTACAACATGCCTTTGTTGAACATTGTAGGACAAACCCGGATAAGCAATCGTTCACGGTGGCATGGTGTTTTATGGATCGTGAGAAGGATGATAGTTATATTTGGGCATTGGAAACTTTGAAGCTTCTCTACCACGAAGACGAAACTCCGGGGTTATAGTCACCGACAATGAGCAAGCAATAATGAACGCCGTGAGGATAGTCTTTCCCAATGCACAAAATTTCCTTTGCACTTGGCATATACAATGCAATCTTAGAAAGAATTGTAGAAGTCATATCCAAAAACCGAAAGCAAAGAAAGGAACTAAACGTGAAAAAGAGGAAGACGAACGTCTTAGCAAACTAACTAAAGAGGAGCGAGAGAAGGAGAAAGAGAAAGAAGACGAAGAATGGAAAGAAGGTGAGATTAAGTTTGGGTTATTCATGAAAGCGTGGGATAAGGTAGTTTGGTCGATGAGTGTGGGAAGATATGAGTTAAACTTGAAGGATTTCGAGGATGATTGGGGGACTAATTACCCCAAAGTAGTGGAATATTGCAAGAAACAATGATTGAGGCCACACAAAGAGAGGTTTGTGTATGCTTATACTTACGACTATAAACATTTCAAACTTGAATCCACAAGTATGGTAGAGCAAGCGCATGGGAGACTAAAAGGTCTACTTTTCACGAGTCAAAATGGGATTGTGACGGTGCAACATGCTATCCATGAGTACATTAATAATGATATCAACAAGATAAAAAAGCAATTCCAAGAAAGTAGCTTCCGGAAGTTGAGGAGTTTAAGGAGGATAATTGGATGCTTGTTGGTATACATTGCAACGTATCGCATTGGGCAATACGTTTTATGATGAAACATCTCGCTTTGTTTAAAAAGTATAAAAAGTATGACGAACCCGAGCACTCCTTGTAAGTGTAGGATAATGAAGGCTATCGGACTTCCATGTCGTCATATGCTTGGTAGGTATAAAACTCCCATTCCTCTTGATGATATCGATCCCTATTGGAAGCAATTATCTTTCAAACCGGCTCCAAGAGAAGATCCGGTGAAGAGTTTGGCGACATGGAACTTGGGAGAATAATCCTCGAAAAATACCCCAAGTTGAATAGGTTGGACAAACAAACTATGAAGCACAAGTTGATGCCGATAGTTTACCCTTTTATGGAAGAACTTGAAGAACCGGAGAAACAAGATCCTAATGGTAGACCAACTACCAAAAAGACGAGGGGCGGAAGAAAGAGAACAAATCAAAGAGTTTTTGAGTACAAATTGCGATCAAGATCAATCCGAAGGAGAACAAATCAAAGAGTTTTTAAGTAGAAATAGTGATCAATCCAAAAGGGAAAACATTAAAGAGTATTTGAGTACAAAGTGCGATCCATCCGGACATGTTTATACCGAGGCGCAATACAAGGAGGAGCCCGCTAAAAAGAAAAGAGGTCGTCCAAGGAAGGATTCAACTACGCCAACGGTCTCTAACTTGAATACAAATGGCAATCTACCTCTTGAGAGTCAAGCAAGCGTGGAATTTGTTGGAAAGAAAAGGGGTCGGCCAAAGAAGGATTTAACTACACCAACCGTCTCTAACTTGAATACAAATGGAACTCTACCTCTTGAGAGCCAAGCAAGCCAAGGAGATGTGGAGAAGAAAAAAGTCGTCCAAAGAAGGTAGTACAACCGGTGTTGCAAAAGTATCGTACTCAACTCCTCCAATTATTCAAGATTTCGTGATTGGTACCGACGATGTTAGAAAGATGGAAATTGTGGGTTTCACGTTATCTCGCAACAATTGGGACACCTAAGTGGAGCGGTTGAAGAGAATCTCACCCAATGCCAATACATTAGAAAGAAGATGGCCGCTCGACTAGAACACGACAAGGAGTTCCATATCTCAATGATTCTAGAAGGTTCCATGGAGGAAAAAGAAGCAACTTTCAAAGGTTTGCTAACTAGTGTTAAAGGCCCGGAGGGAAACGCACCGATCAAATGGGAGCATTGGTTGAGAATGCCTGAGTGTGGCCATCTATTGGCGAGATACTTGGAATTGCGTGGTACATTTTTTTAGTGAGGGACTATCTATAGCATTTGCACCGAAACATGCGGTTTGCGTGGAGCAACTCAAGCATAGAAGAATTGTCATGGCTTTGGTGGATAAAAATTATTTTATTGGTCTACAACTCAATAAGGAATGTCCATTACCTCCTCTATGTAGGTTTAGTTTGTGGGAGAAGTTCGCAAACAACAAGAGCAAGGAATAGATGAAAATTTATGAGGACAACATGGCCCTTTGGAATGTTATAGATGAGTCTCGGGAATGTCCCATAGATTTGACTAAAGGAGGTTCAATAGGTTTGAATGAACTCCCTCCAATAGATTTGAGTGAGGAGTGATTATGATTAGGGAATAAAGCAGCTTTTTGTGTAGTGTACAATGGAGTACTAGACAAAACATTCGTACTTTTTGGAGTACTTTTGTAATCGCATGCGTGTTTTGTGTAATGTACTTTGGAGTGCTACGAATGAATGAAATGGATGTGTTTTTGGGTGTATTCTCATTTGGTCGGGCAACATATTCATCACCAAAACATGCCGGCTATCCCGGTGGTCGGCACGGTATTATTTCTTTGATGCCGGCCCTTAATGCATGACAAGACAGAAAAAGCTTCTGATATGGCCGGCAAGGTCCGCTTTTTGACAAGCCACGGCCTCTATATCCCGGTCGGCACGGTATTATTTCACCGTCGGCCGCAATGCATGACAAGACAGAAAAAGTCGGCTCGATATGGCCGGCAAGGTCCTTTTGCCAAGCCTGTCGGCGCTTTATACGCGGCGATGTTTATGAAATTTACCATGACGCCTAAGAACTCCCTTAAAAATTGTTCCCGGATGTTTTTAGTATTAAGCCTGCAGCACGGTCCTGGTTTTGAGAGGTTGCCGGCTTTAATTGCTACGGTATTGTTTTTAAATTAGAACCATGCCGGCTAAGAACTCCTCACAAATTGTTCATGAATGTTATTTTCTATTAAGCCGGTAAGGCGTATTATAATATCCATGCCGACGGGACAACCGTCCGGAAAGCTTTTAATATAGTATAATGCCGACTACGTGGGAGCCGGCAAGCTTCTAATTTAAGACAATGCCGACTATACATCGGATACAAACCTTAATTAAAGCATACAAACGTTAAAACTTTACCCTAACACATTTGGGACATATATAGTATCTTTTCCGGACACAATTTCTTAGAGAGGTAATTAGCTTCATCTTACCGTCGCAACATGGATCAGTGCATGGTAGAAGGTTGATTTTAGCAACTTCATCTTCATACGGAGCTACACGCTCATCTATCCAATAGAAAACCCACAACAAGTGCATTTTGAAGCATACGGGGTGATATACACCTCCTATTGCGGCTTTCATGAGAAATAAGAATCCCTTACAACCTTCAATAGTGCATTTGCTTCCTTCAAAGGGACAATCCTTGCAAAATGACCACTTAGTGTACAAAGACTACAAATATTTGGTGGTGAAACTTCCATTCTTTATGCAAGGTTGAAGATGAAGTTGGGAATGCTTTTATAATAAAAACATACCTAATATCTTGATTTTGAAATTTCTACCGTTGAGCATTCAATGGGTTGTACTTTGTACCTAAAAGGTGCAACTAACATTCTGTCTGGCGAGGTATAGACTTCATACCATGCCTACTTTAACTTCTAAAGCAACTAAACCGAAAATTCAAATAAGTTTAACAAGTCTCAAACCACAATCTAAGAGTTCAAAACATAATGAAAGAGTTCAAACCACAATCTAAGTTTCTAAACCAAGTGAAACATAATAAAGTTTAAGAATTTCATGGATCCTTCTTGTTGTTGTTATCTTCCTCCCCATCACTAGCTTTTTCACCGGCATCAGCTTTTGCTTTTCCCTTCCCCCTTCACTGGGCCTATGTAGTCACCATCCTCATTATAATAGGGTTCACTCCCGGAAAAGTCACATGCCACGAAAAAAAGTTCTTGGATCAACCTCCTCTTCTTCCTCCTCTGATGATGTGCATTCTTCATAGTTGAGGGGATTGCTAGGACTTAAGGTCACATGTCCACTTAAAATTGGGTATACCCCAATTGGTGCAGATACCCCAATCTCGCCAAAAAAAAACACCGCAAAAATACGGTGTAATTGCAAAATACGGTGTAATTAGAGTGTATATCAAAATCAATATTCTTACACTAAAACCAACCCTAAGCAAAGACATGAGTTACCGAAAACCAAACATCAATCTTCTTCCCTTTTCTCAGGAATAATCACCAGCATTGAAGATTCTACCTGCAATTCTCGTGTTGTTCGGTGAGAAACTCGAATACCCATTAAACTTTCAAAAAGATCACAAATAATTCAATTTTTGTTTTGGGTTCTTGGGTTTTTGATTTTTATCGTGATTCTATTCCAGTAATCTTCTTCCTTTTTGCTGAAGAACGATTCAGAAACAATCACCAGCATTGAACAAATTATCTAATTACTAAAATAAAAGAACTCAAAACACTAAGGGTTCGATCGAAATCATCCATGAAGATTCTACATGCAATTCTGGTGTTGTTCGGTGAGAAATTCGAATACCAATTTAACTTTCATCAAAAAGATCACAAATTTCAGTTATTTTCTTGGTTAGTAATTCAATTTTTGCTTTGGGTTCTTGGGTTTTTGATCTTATCGTGATTCTATTCTAGTAATTAGCGGTAGCAGTACTAATAGTTCAATTATCCCCTTCTTCTTCAGTATTTTCAATTGAGGTTGAGATTTCTTGGTTAAATTCTTGATGATGTTTGATGAGGATGGTGAGAAGTAGAAAGTATTTTTAGGTGAGAATTGGAACTGTGCGATTGATTTTGTTTTGGTTTGGAAGAGATGACGAGGGGAGTATTGAAGAAGAATGATTGATTTTATAGATTAAACAATTGACACACCATAACAGTATCAGTGTCTTACAAATCTCTCACACACAATGTAGTAGAGAAGATCTAGTTATTTCTTAAATCATTGTGTTGTTTGATGAAACATCACAATGTTTGCATTATTATAGTAGAGAAGATCTAGTTATTTCTTGAATCATTGTTTGATGAAACATCACAATGTTTGCATTATTGTAGTAGAGAAGATCTAGTTATTTCTTGAATCATTGTATTGTTTGATGAAACATCACAATGTTTGCATTGTCATAGTGGAGATTATCTAGTTATTTCTTGAACCATTGCATCAAACATTGTGGCTGTTCATGACTCAACACATTCACAGCCATCCATGTATATAAGAATTCTGCATCATACACTATGTTCTCTATTTTGGATTCTTTGTTTATCCTCAACAATTTTCAAATGCAGAACCGTGAAGAAGTTAATATGGATATAGCTGTTGAAGATCATCGGGATTTGAAAGGTTTAGTACCTTGCAATGTATCAACTTCAACAAAATGTGAGTATTATCGTCATTTCTTGTTACTCAGATTTGGAATTTTGATTAGCTGTTGTTTGTAATCTGTTGTGGTGATTAGTTAGCTGATGAGAATGAAAGGCTTGTGTTGAAAGGAGCTTTAGACAATGCTCAGTATTGGCGTAAATAAGTTAGGATTCTTATCTGCTTTTGAATGTAAACACACATAATTTCATTTTCTTACTAGGACAACTCCTATTTCAGATTCCACAATCATCTCCATTGGGGCAGTTCCCCTTGGTATCTTACAACTACTGTTCCGAACTCCATTGACAATTAAGAATTAAGAGGAAGAAGAAGAAAGGAAACTTAAACTCACAGTGATCTCAGTTCAGAGAGTCCTCCAATGTCACCACTCAAGGTACCTTTGAGATTCATGCTGGATAATCCCCTGAAAGATCATTCATAAAACAAAGACAAGAGGATTATTGAGTAAATAGGACTAAAAAAAACCAGTTTATGCTGCCACTGTGACTGAAAAAAATTAAGGAATCTCTCAGTGAAGTAACCCTTGAACCAGTGCAGCCAACTCCATCCCACTGATTACCACAAGGATCACTTGAGTCCCAATTTGGTGGTGAGTTCTCCCAGTTACTCTTTGAAGATTGGAGCACCGCAACTGCAGTCCAACACATTTCAGTTTAGTTCTTTCTATGCTAACTATTTTTTCTTGTTACTTTGTTAAACCTTTGAAGTTGAAAGGTATAGCCGTCTTTGCATGACTTGTGAACTAACTTGTTTCCGTATATAGCAGAATGGCATGTTATATCCACCAACAAAGCACTTATCTACTGGCGACTCGAGGAGATGCAAGTGGTCAGAGTGAGATTTACTTACATTTACATTTTGAACTATTTGTTCTTGGATGCTTTATATTTTATACAGTTCTTTTGCTACTCAGGTTAATTCCCTTGAGACAATAAATGGAATTTACTATTTCAATAGTCACATTTTTTTATGCTTCTGGAATTATACACGAAGAAGATTGAAAATGCTGCGAGAGAACTGTCAAAATACGAACCAACTTGCAAAAGCACACAATTGATTCTAGGGGCACAAAGAAGAGAGCTTTCTTCTGAAAAACTCAAGTTCATATTCATGCTTATTATTGCATACACCCCAAGACATATTCATTGGGTGAAATTGTTTTTGCAATCAATTTTGTCTCTCTATTGTTAAACTAAGGAAATACTCAGTTAATTACACTGTATTTATCAAAAGGTTTTGACATTAGTGTTCTGAATTTTCAAATTTACACCTAACTCTTTTGATGTGATTATTGTATGGTAAACCGCATAGTGTTTTGTTTTTTTTCGAAATTTTCATATGGAGCTCAGATGGTTGTGGAAACTCTATTCGTATGTTGTTATTTGTTGCAGACTCTGTGTGGTAATAATTTTTGCTTAAAATGCTTTGAATAATGGGCAATAGAACAAAAAAGAAAATGCGTCAAGTTTGGTAAACAATCTGAGTATTAACCAAGTCAGATTAATCTTCCTAGTTTAATTTTGTCTTTGAGATTGTTGTGTGTTGTGCATATATTATTACTTATCCACTTGAATCATCTTTTAATCTTCAGATCACACAAGGAGAAGTTCTCCTCTTATGCTCCAGAAACTGGGCTGCGATAGCGATATGATGGATACAGAATTGAGAAATGTCGGAGAAAAGTTGGGATTCAGGTTTGGTCTTTCTCTGGTCTAATCTGGCACGGGCTTTTTTTCCTTCTAGTCCAGCATAGATCTGATGGGCATTGTCATTTTTAGGACTTTAAGATAAGTATGTATCTCTTTGTTTGATGCGACAATGAACCTGCTCCGTTGACGAGGTTCTCTATGATCTCTTCTTGATAATGGGATTCCATGGTTTTTGAGTCACTTGAGTGATAACTAAGACTGTCCAAGACTTGTACCTGTTATCTAAATGGAGCAACAGATGCAACAGATAGAAAGGATAGTCCTTCTGGGATTATGATGTGAGTTAATTTTGCTCCTGTCTTATTTCTTTAGAGCTTTATTCTTCTGTACCACCATCCCTTTAGATTGCTACATTTATTTCAGCCTTAAAACCATTTTAAAGCGTAAACTCTCTCTTCAAGTCTCAAATGTACTTTTTGATCTTTTCTTTGAAATCTTTCATATGCGCGATTGACAAAAGAGAAATTGTGAATCTCTTTATCTTTCAGGAGGAAGAAAGTTGTTGGAAGTGGAAAAAACCTCCATCTTCTATTAAAAAACCCTCTGCGGACAGGTATTCCTGTAGCAAGGGAGCCAGAAAAAAAGAAGGGAAAAGGGCACAATGCGTCAGTTAGAGATAAGGTCCGGTCTCTCTCTCTCTCCACTGCTAACGAGACCATAATCCACCCAATGCATCATAATAATTTGAAGTTCTGGATGTTTGTTGGTTCTGCAGATGGAAAAAGACAATTTTTACCTGCTGGTGGTGATGGGGTTTTCCGAAATTCATGTCTCTTATTCAACTGCATGACTGTTCCTAAAATGCTTCTTGTGAAATCAGAATTGGAGCTTGCAAAATAAAGCAATTAGGGGATCGTCTTTGGACAACTGTTTGAAGGGAAACTAGAAGAGGTTTTAGTATAAGAAGATATGCCTGACAAATGGTTATATTCCTTCAAAGGATAAGGATGGCTTATTAATGCAGTCTGATCACGGCAAATGATGAATTGCGGGGCAAGGTGTCTGGCTTATTCTTGATGGGACACTGAAATTTTGCTACTTACAAATGGGTGAAGAATTTAGATTTGATGGAATGTTTTGCTAGTACAGTAGTTGAAAAGAAATTTCTAGGTAAATGAGACAAAAAATTTTAAGATGTTGTCTTTTTTGAACAGTATCTGTTAATCTGAATGAATCAAATATGTTCATGTCTTCTGTTAATCTGAATGAATGAATGAGTTAATCTGAATTTTTTTTTTTTCTGATTAGAAAAAAATAAATAAAAAATACGGTCACAACTCACAAGTCATGAGCAAAGCTTCCTGAGAACAACCCCTTCTCAAAAGAACACATCTATTGGGTTTTGGGTCAGGTGTCTTCTCAAAAGAACACATCTATTTCCCAAATGATCGCAGTGTTTCACTAATGGGCGCCATTATACCCTATATATATCTCCAGATTTCTGCAATATTTACTGTATATTTGTTTTTCTGTTTTAGTTATCGTCAGATTATTTTCAGAAATCTTTCTTTTTTCTGTTCGAGTTGTCATCAGATTATTCTCAATAATCTTTCTTTCTTCATAACAAACAGAAGACTAAAAACAATTTAAGATGGAACTATACGCAGTAGAGAAACATCTTGGGCACGTAAAAAAGGATATGATATCCATAGCGAAAGGTTTTAGTAAGACCCTTCATACCATCGATCATCTCTTTGAAGAAGTGAGCGTCATCTCTTGTTATTCTAATGTTGAATTTTGATTTCTATTCCTTTTCCAAAACCCCTAATCTTGTTGTTTGTAATCCTGGTTATTAGATAGACTTAAACAACATCAAGAAGGATGAAGCTGCGTTTGATAGGTCAGTGGCTAAAGCTTATAGTGGACTACGCAGATCTTTTCGGCAGGTACGTACATTCATCTCATGAGGTTTTATCTTAAAAGACTTTTTAGATGATATATTGTTTCTGATCCACAGATAATCCAAGAAGCCAGTGACCATTTGTGGTGTGATTGTCGTCACTGTAGGCGATATCGGCACCATAACAGAAAGCACGGTGGAAAAATGGATTCAGAATCAATATTTGTAACCTTACAAAAAGGTGCAAGGACGATAGAAGATATTAGACATCTTAGTCAAATCGTGAGTATCATATCGTCATCTCTTGTTATTCTGAATTTTGGTTTCTGTTCCTTTTTCAAAACCCCTAATTTTCTTGTTTGTTCTCGTCACTAGTTCCATTTAGACAAGGAGACTGAATATGTGTTCTATGGGTATTTGCACAAAGCCATAAGACAACTAGATCGATCATACCAGAGGGTACGTGAACATTCACTTTACTAATTATTGCTTACGGAAGTTGTTTCTTCTATTTTCTTCTTGGTCTAAATTTCTGATCCAAACAGTCACTGGAAGACGCCGGATTTTGCTCCCATTGTCGTCGTCATCATCCAAAGGGAGTCCACTGCCACCGCCACGAAAAGCAAGTATCCTCCGGCACCACCACCAAAAGTCGTCATCGGAAGAAGGGAGACCGCCACCACGAAAAGCCCGTGTCGTCCCCCAAAAGCATGTTGGGCCGTCTGGGCAGGTCAATAGGACGGGCTTTGGGCAGACTTTGTGCGTCAAAATAAGTGTTGAGTTTTTTGAGTTTTTTTTTGATGTTCTTTGTTGTTTGAGTTGTCAGGAATGTCTGACTTCTCTTCTTCTTGTACTGTAATCTTTCATATGGTCTTAATAAAATCTGTTCATACATTTTCCCAATCTAAGTATTTAATGGCGAGTCAGTATACAAGAGAAGAAATGCAACTTCAATCGTCTACAACGTCATTTGTGTGTGTAACATACCACGGGTCCCGTCCCTTATGTTTTTGCTGCTTGAGTTTCCAGAAAATCTCAAGGCAGAACCACCATGTCTTTTTCTTTTTCTCTTCCATTTATCTTCCATAATCATCTTCTCTCTGTAGATCTCGAGAACTCACCATGTCTGCAACTAGTTTCAACCACAGAAGACCCTAACCTCCTTCCTCAGAGCAGCAGATTCATTTTCTCGATCTCAGATTTAAAAGAAAACCTATTTTGATTTCCCGTTCATACACAGCAACAATAACACGAATTTCTCTTTAATGTCGAATTCATCAGCACCAACAGCTGCTGTTTCAATGAGGTCGGAAGAAAAACTAGAGTTGTGAATTCAACTCGACCTAAGTAAATCAAATAATCTGAGCGATCAATTTTCTTCTTTCTTTCTTGTATACCAATCAATCAATCAACGATTGAGACCTAACAAATCATCGAATTACAAAAAAAATGAGTTCATCACAAAGGTTCGGTTGAAACTGGAGAAATCAAATCATCACAAAGGTTCGGTTGAAACTGGAGAAATCAAATCATCCATGAAGATTCAACCTGCAATTTTGGTGAGAAATTCAAATACCCATTTAACTTCCATCAAAAAATTTAGTATTCTTAATTTGTTCAAGTTGAGATTTCTTGGTTCTTGATGATGTTGTTTTTGAGAATGGGAAGTCTGCTATTGATTTTGGTTTTTGATTTTGGTTTTTTTGGTTTGGGAGAGATGACGAGGGGAGTATTGACTGAAGAAGAATGATTGATGTTATAAATTAATCGGTTAGAAAATGTGCAGATTCAGGATTTATGTCCCAGACAATTTAACAATCTAGATTTTGAATAGATTTATATTGCCTTTGCATTATTGTAGTAAAGAAGATCTAGTTATTTCTTGAATCATTGAGTTGTTTGATGAAACATTACAATGTTTTATTGTAGAGAGAAGATCTAGTTGTTTCTTGAATCATTAAGTTGTTTGATGAAACATCACAATGTTTGTATTATTGTAGTAGAGAAGATCTAGTTATTTCTTGGATCATTGTGTTGTTTGATGAAACATCACAATGTTTGCATGATCATAGTGGAGATTATCTAGTTATTTCTTGAACCATTGCATCAAACATTGTGGCTATTCATGATTCAAGACATTCACATCCATCATGTATATAACAATTCTCCATCATTCTCTATGTTCTATTTGGATTCTCCATCAGAACCGAAGTTAATATGGATATAGTTATTGAAGATCTTCCATCATTTTTAAAAAGGCTTAGCCTTGCAAAACCTATATTAACTTCAACTAAATGTGTTCCTTTTCAGAATCCTGATTTTGTTTGTGTTGTTTGTAATCTGTTGTCTTCATCAGTTAGTGAAAGGCTTGTTCCTGCCCACTGCCCCTACTCCTGCCACAACTGTTGTTCGTGCCCAACAAAGAAAGATGAGTTGTTGGTCAGAGGACCTAAGGAACTGGCAGAGATGAGTACATGCCAAGTTTGTATATGAAGAGCACTTTATCGGCAGTGAAAAGAAGAAGAAGCATACATCACCGGATTAAAGGTAATTATTTAATACTAATCCTCCTAATTGATTTGGTTAATTACATTGTAAATTTTAGGATTATGCCATGAAATTTTGTTGCAGAGATACAAATTTTTGTCTTGTTATAGTTCGTTCCTTTCCAAATTTTTACAATCATGGGCTGGATTAGTATTTATCCTTAGCTAACATATACCTGTAGATGCGTAGTGTTACTGATTAGTGATTACAGTTGTTGAGTTATCCACCTTAGGAGAATAATATCTCCTCTTAATTTATCCGTTTGATTTTTGACCAGTATAATCTCTAGGAATATCCACATTCCACATGATTAGTACCACCCATCTTTGCTATCCTGCCATCTGTTTAGACTAGAGAGTTCATTTCTGTAACATGATTCAGTGGCTTACGAGCAATGTTGTCACATGGATTTGATCTGCTATGTGTATTTTTTTTTTCTTCATATATATGGGGCATGTTAATAAGGTTATAAGCTGATTGAGTCATATGTTTTTAATTACAGGAGTTGCAGGACAGGGTTACAACTTACAAGGCAAAGTAATCTCATGATGAGTTGATAAAAGCAAGAAAAGAAAAGTACTGATTTTCATGAAGAAAATGGTGTTGCTTGAGAATTATAGTGCCTTAACTATACTGGTAATTATCTCTCTCTAAATTACTATCCTTTGTGAGTAAAAACTAAAACTAGTAATACAGTAAAATCTCATGGAATCCACGAATTTCGACGTTTATGTAAGAATGTCAAGGATCAGTGCTCCATGCATTCACAACCTAGATCAGGCCAGCTCCGAAAATAGTTTGCTGGTGTGTATAAAACTACTGAATTTAGTTAGTATTTACTGAATTTACTCAATTTAACAATTTGGATTTGGATAATATTTTTATTTAGTAGAGATTTAATAGAACAACTTCAATAGTGTTAGATATTTTAAGAAAGTAAAGGTTTTAATCACACGACAAACGTCAATTTGACTTGCCTTTTCTTTACTAGGCCTTAGATGTGGATAAATGAAAGTATAGCGTCTTTTATTTTTTCCCGTTTTTTCTTTGGCTTATGATCACTCATTTGTGTGGACGAATTGGATGTGATTTGGGTTGCTCCATACTATTTTAGATGCATGTTCTTTTTATTCATTAGATTTCTATTTGAATGATTTAACCTGTAGAATCTCTATTGATGCTTTTGGATTTCTTTTTAAATGGAATTAAAATATCGTAGGGACTTTTTCTTTCTTGGAAAAAAGAATAATCCGCTAACTAGATCCAAATGGAGTCCGAGTCCGGAATCGATTAAATGTCAACTATGAGTAAACCCAACTCTCATCGTCAATTTTTTTTATATGACTCTTTTTGGCAGTGCATGAAAATCCTTGCCCATAACCATTAGATTTGGCTAGTTGGCTATCTCCGGTACCTTGCTCTATAACAGTAAAAACAAACATGGAGTAGGGTATATGTCTGTTGTTGGATCGTGACCCTGTTATACATGCATAACTGACCGTCTCTCAAGTGTTACTTGAGAACTTATACATAGGCCTTGGGGTAGCAGAGAAACCCCAAAGTTTGTATGCTTGATGACCCCAACCTGATTATTTTGAAACTCTGCAGCATGTACACTTAGCCTGGTTCAATCATAAATTATAGGCCCGAAATTTTTTAGGACTTAAGATGGGTATGTATCTCTTTGTTCGATGCGACAATGAACCTGCTCCTATATACATGGTATATTTCTTTTCTCTATGATCTCTTCTTAATAATGGGATTCCATGGTTGTTGAGTCACTTGAGTGATAACTAATTCTACGAAACATTGTTTGCATGTGATGTACACGGAGGCTGTCCAAGATTCCTACTTTGTTATTTAAGGAGCTAAACGGGACAACGGATGCAACGGGTAGAATGGATAGTCCTTCTGGGATTATGATGTGAGTTAATTTTGCTCCTGTCTTATTTCCACTTATTTCTTTAGAGCTTTTTATTAGATTGCTACATTTATTTCAGCTTTAAAACCATTTTAAAGCGTAAACTCTCTCTTCAAGTCTCAAATGTCTTACTTTTTGATCTTTTTCTTTGAAGTCTTTCATATGCGTGATTTACAAAGAGAAATTGTGAATCTCTTTATCTTTCGGGAGGAAGAAAGTTGGTGGAAGTGGAAAAAACCTCCATCTTCCAAAGTATAAAAACCCCATGTCTTTGTCGGGTAATCCTCAAGAGCGGCAAGGGAGTCGGGAAAGAAGGGAAAAAGGCGTGGAATGTACAGTTAGAGACAAGGTCTCGATCTCTCTCTCTCTCCATTGCTAACGAAACCATATTTCACCGAATGCATCATAATAATTTGAAGTTACGGATGTTTGTTGGTTTCGCGAGAAGGAAAAAGACAATTTGTACTTTCTTTGGTGGCGGATGGGGTTTTAGAAAGGCGGAAGATTGTGAATCTACTTTGAAACTAGAGGATCGTCTTGGCGCTGGACAACCTTTTGAAGGGAAATGAAGTGTACGTGAAGGTGGCAAGAATTATTTGAAGACATTGGAGGCTTTAATATCTGCAAAAACATGCCCGCCCTCTCTTTGTATAAGAAGATACGGTGAGAAATGGTTATATTCCTTCAACCAAAGTTTTTGCTCGCTTCATGTTACTCTCCGGTCTAGTGATCTTTGGTGAAAGATTTTAATGAATTCCCTTATGGATATGCGTGAGTGAAAAATGGGTTTGATGGAATGCGAGAAATTTAAGATTTGAATTGCAAGAGCAAAGTCGGACATTCCAACTGAAAAATCATTGTTGAAGGCAATTGAGGCCGTGTTAAGGATAGCGATAATGCGGTGATCACAAAGAAAGGATGAATTGCGAGGCAAGTGTCCGGCTTATTCTGGAGGAAGAAATGTAAATGGGTGAAAATTTTAAATTTGTTGAGACAAAAATATAGTCTTTTTTGGGCGAAAGAATATATGTAATTTGAATGAAAATTTTAAATTTGACGATCATAACTTTCATGTGCTATTTTCCCCTTCTCGAGAATGGTGACGACATTTGAAAGGACCCTTGTGCCTCTCTCGAATTGACTCGATATCTCTTTGAAAGGATGGGTCTCTTGAGTTTTCCCAATTGTGTCGATATCTCAATGCGTCTCCTTAAAAGGATGCGACTGTCTCCAAAAATTATAATGTTTCGTAAATGGTTGCGATCAACCAACACATTCGCCACTATAAATATTCAATCCCGCATCATCATTCACCGTATATTTGATTACTGTATGTAAAGATTATTCTTCATAACAAACGGAGACTTAAAAGAAATGGATTTAAACACATTAGTCAAAGATTTAAGATACTTAGAGAAGGATGCGCGATCATTCATAAAGGGTCTTGGGACCTTAAACAAAATCCATCACCTTTTCGGAAAAGTGAGTATCATAGTTATTCTGATTTTGAGTTTTGATTTTTATTCCTTTATCTAATCTTGTTGTTTGTAATCCATTCTGGTTATCAGATAGATTTATACGGCAAAGATGAAGCTACGGTCCATAAGATATTGGACAAAGCGTCTACACGAATGCATAAATCTTTTCGTCAGGTACTACATTCAACATCTCATGAGGTTTTTATCTTGAAGACTTCTTTCTTTTTTTAACTGAATTTCTGATCCGAACAGACAATCCAAGATGTCAGCGCTTGCAAACAGTGTTGTGATTGTCGGCGTTGTATGCGAGACCGCCACTACAGCAGAGTGCACAGACGAATCGATAGAACGACGGATTCAAATTCAATAGTGGAGAGGGATTTGAAATTCTTGCGAAAAGGTCTTCGGACCATAGAAAAGATTGAACATCTTAGTCCAAAAGTGAGTGTCATATTGTCATCTCTTGTTCTTCTAATTCTGGATTTTGATTCATTTTTCAAAACCCCTAATTTTTGTTGTTTGTAATCTATTCTCGTTATTAGTTACACTTAAACAATGACGATGAAGTTTGAGCTCGATGCGTATTTGGACGGAGCCTTTACACAACTTCATCGATTGTTCAGAAAGGTACGTACATTCAACATCTCATGAACATGCATTTTAGTTTTATTCTTTGTATTAAGTATTGATTACTAGGAGTTGTTTCTTTTATTCTTTGGTCCGAATTTCGACCCAAACAGACATTGGAAGATGCTCGTAAGAAAGACCACCACCACCACCACAATAAACACCAAAGAAACGGTAGCCGTCCTCGTCGGATGAGTTTTGGCGTCGCTTTTTGTTTTGTCGGTGACAAACTTGTGTTGAGTTTCTTTCGATGTTGTTTGAGTTGTCGGGACTATCGACTTCTCTTCTTCCTCTTCGTAATATTTCTTTTCGTCTTAATAAAATCATTCGTTCGGAGAAAAAAAAAAAAAAAGTTGCAATACATTTCGGTGCGAGAAAGAATAATGCCGAGACTTGCCATGTTCTTTTAAGTATTTCCTTGCTAAATACATTCGCAAATAAACATAAAAGGCCAGTCAAGTACAAGATAAGGAAATTTTGTGACTTAGGTTATTTGCTCATCGTCACTTTGCTTTCACATTCGATATCGGTGATTATCGACGAGAATCACAGTTGAAAACGAGTTTCCAAAACTTTCATGGCGAGAACCACCATGTGGCGCTGCAAGACAAAAAGCACCACAAAAATACGGTGTAAGTAGAGTGTAAATCGGTTGACATTTTTGTTTGATATAACAATCCAATCAATTTCGTTCCTCGTTCATTCGCGAGTAAAACCAACCCTAAGAAAAAACTTCAAAACCAAACATCAATCAAACAATCAATCTTCTTCATTTTATTTGAAGAACGATTCGAAATAATCACCAAGTAAACCCAACAAGTCATCGAATCACAAAAGAAACAAATGAATTCTCGCAATTTTTGGTGGTGGTAACTTGTTCGGTGAGAAATTCAAATACCCATTTAACTTCCATCATCACAAATTTCAGGAGGCCCTTCACTTTCTTGATAATCTTCTTGGGTAATTCCATTTAATTCTTCATCTTTGTGTAGTTCTTGAATTATTATTATCACCGTCTTCTTCAAGTATTATTAAGTGAAGGTTGAGATTTCTTTTTCAAGTTCTTGATAATGTTGTTGATGATGATGGTGAGAAATACAAGTTTTTTAGGTTTTTGATTTTGTTTTGGATGAGAAGAGATGAGAGGGGAGTATTAAAGAATGTAACATACAATGTGCAGATTGATGATTTAATCTGAAACCTAGAATCAATTGCATCCCAATTCAACAATCTAGAGTTTGAGTAGATATATATATATATATATATATACACAATGCCTTTGCATTATTGTAGTAGAGAAGATCTAGTTATTTCTTGAATCATTGTGTTGTTTGATGAAACATCACAATGTTTGCATTATCATTGTGGGGAAGATCTAGTTATTTCTTGAATCATTGTGTTGTTTCATCAAACATTGCTATGATTTATCAAACATTTTGACATTCATGACTCAACACATTCACATCCATCCATTGTCATTTCTTGTTACTCTAATTTTGAATTTTGATTTATTCCTTTTCGTATCCTAATCTTGTGTTGTGTTGTTTGTAATCTTTGTGGTGATTAGTCATTTGATGAGAATGAAAGGCTTGTGTTAAAAGGGGCTTTAGACAATCTTTGTTACACAACTGGTTCAATCTCACCTAAAGTTACGTGCATTCAACAAGGTTTTCTCTTTTCTATAATAGTTATTCATGATTTTCTTTTGGGCAACAATCATTTTAGAATTAGAACTGATGGAATAAGCCGGTTTATGGTGTCTACATAGGATAGAGATATTGAAGAACAGACTTTTAGGTGATTAAATTGGAAAATTTTACTGATTTCTCATATAGAAAATATGATTCATGGTCTTATGATAAATGAATTACATGATGCATTGGCGAAGGCTTAGTTTCTTATCTTTGTATTACTTACAAATTATAGGTTGGAGTTAGCTTCCTTTTTGTTTTTGTCTAAACTTCGATTCAAATAGACAGTTGAGGACCTATCAAGCGCTTCCGCACCGAATTTCAAAAAACAACAACAAGATGGAATGTTGGAGAATCAAGTGACTTCTACAAAGCCTAAACTGCGCTCTAATTATGGGAAAATTATAAAGTTCAAGACCGCAGCGGCGGAGGTGATGACCGAACTAGATGTCATACGAAGTATTGAAGTTCTTTGGTCATATAGAGGATGATAAAGTTTTTCCAAGGAAAGAGATGAAAAACCGAGTCGAGCATTATATTCGGCTTCCACAACTGGTTCTCAAACTCAAACTACAAACTACAGTTGGGTCATACAACGTAATTATAGGTCCATGCGAGGTAGACCTTCGATGACCAACTATTCACTTAGCCCCGGAAGTTCCACAACATACGGTAGTTCCCCGGAGGAGGACTACCCGGTTAGAAGGAGGAGTCGGTATACCAAGGCTGATCCACCACGAGAAAGAGATGGAATATTTTAGAAGATTTATGAACAAGATTGCGAGGCATGTTTCATCATGACCGCCTTGAGGATCTGATTGCACCACCACCCTCGCTGCTCCTGCAAATGTTGTTCTGTCCCAACAAAGAAAGATTGTTTGTTGCTCCCAAGACCAAAGGAACCGACGAGAGATCGAGTACATGCAAAGTTTGTATAGGAAGAGCACTATGTCGGCATTGAGAAGAAGAAGAAGAATACATCATCACATTGAAGGTAACTATTTAATAATAATCCTCCTCCTAATGATCATTGTGAGTTTGAGTTTGGCTCAATACATCATGCGCCGGATTAGTTATCCTTAGCTAACATATACGTGTAGGTGTGTAATATTTTACGGATTACAGTTGTTGAGTTAAGTCACCTCGGGAAAATAACATCTCTTTTAATTTATCCTTTTGATTTTTGACTAGTGTAAATCTGTACCACTGATCTTTGTGGCACGTGGTGGATGTTTTGGCTCACGATTTGCTATCCCGCCATGTTGCAACGGTATTCGGTGGCTTACGAGCAATGTTGTCACAAGGATTTGATAAAGTTGTAAGATGATTGTTTCGTATGTTTTTAATTGCGGGACAGAGTTGCAACGCAAAGGAATCTCATGATGAGTTGATTAAAGCAAGAAAAGAGATTGTTGATTTTCATGGAGAGATGGTTTTGCTTGAAAACTATAGTGCCCTTACCTATCTTTGGTAACTTTCCATCTCTTTAAGAAAATTTTAATGCCGGTTCGAGATGAATGTAACCCGGTTTCCCGACAATTTTAGATGCATATTTTTTTAAATGATTTAACCTCGGTTTCATTTTTGATGATTTTACCTGATGCAATAATAATTGGCTAACAAGATCCAAATGGAATATGAGTCTGAGTCTGAGTTTGGATTAGATGTCAACTATGATAAAACCTAGAAGTAGAAGCCCGCAACTCTCGTCATCAATTTTTTTAAATGACTCTTTTTGGGTATTGGAATTTGGACCGCATGAAAAGCCTTGCGGCACTACCATTAGACTTGACTAGTTGGCTATCTGCGGTACCTTGCTCTATAACGGCTAGAATGTGTCAAAGACCAAGGTTGAGTAGGTGTCGCCTCTTTGTTAGATATACTGGATCGCGTCCCTGGTGTACATGCATAACTGACCCTCCTCTCAAGTGTTACTTTAGGACTTATACATACACCTTGGGTAGTAGAGAAACCCCAAAGTTTGTTATGCTTGATGGCCCCAACTGATTATTTTGAAACTTATGCGCTTCTGCAGGGCAGGAGCATGTATATTGAGCTTGGTTAGAGGCCCAAATCATTTTTTACCTGGATCCCGAACAATTACATTGAAATCTCCGACTTGTTTATACTTCTCCCGATTGCTTCAACTCCGAGCTATGTGATACTTTTATATCAAACCAACATTTCCAATACTTGTTATTGGACAGCTGCGTTTTATTCATTTAAAATGCTTTCTATGCATCATAATCAACTCGAGCATGTTGAACTTTATGATAACATTTTACAGTGCCCTTTTATATGCAGGCTTGGTGAAGATACTGAAAACAAAATGATAAGCGAACATGGGCTTCATTTGTTTGCCCTTCATCCAGAGGGTTCTGCAGCAGCCAGCCATCAGTTCCAACATTTGAAATCGCTGATTTCCCCTAATCCTGCCACAACTGTTGTTTCCACCCACACATAGAAAGATGGGTCATTGCTCAAGTCTCAAGAGGACCAATTATTGAAAGACTGATTTGACGCAGTATTGGCTGGTTATGGGGTTCCGCACTTGTCACCACGGTTTTTCATTAGATATATTTTCTAGTGATGCCGGGCCTCCTATGGTGGGGCCAAACTCCCCCTGTCCCTATTGCGGTGACATTGGCGGATCCGCATAACCAGCTAAAACTGTTTGGCCAAAGCTTAAAGAGGGAAGCTATACTAAAGAAGAAGAAAGTTGGACTTCATATCATGCAGGACTTCATATCTTCTAACACAGCTCCATGGTTTGGTAAATTTATGTTTTTTAGCACTCCATGGTTTTTTTTGTTCACCTCATAGAAAGAACTCATCCTACGATTTGGATGCAGTAATGGGCCTATTGGCTGGTTGCCAACATTTTCATTGCATATTATCAAGAATGCCGATAAAACTGCCCCTGTCCCTACCTTGGTGACAAGGGTGAATCTGCACCACCAGCAAAAACTGTTTTCCCGAAATATGAAAAGAAAATCTATAATGAAGAAGAAGAATAACAAGATCATGCAGGACTTCGTATCTTCTGTTTAAGGGTTCGCCTCTCCTTCAAGCACTCAACTTTTACAAGGCAGTCATCAGAGTGGCAAAAGCTACTTATTATCTGGCAAAACAGGCAAGAAAGACATTATTGGTCTATGGACGGCGGCGGGGTTTCAACATTTACAAGGCTGATAGAAAAAGAGAGGACTTTTTAGACATCTGTAGAAAGATGCTTATGATACGCCATACTTTAAAGTGAGGGATATGATCCTGCAGTCTGGTCCACAACTTGCAGTTCCAAGATCCTCCAGTCTGTTCCTGTGCAGTTCCAAGATTATCATAGTTGATAGATGTTTTTTTGTTCGAATGTCTATTTTATTGTGGCTTTTATGTTAATGTTAACAGAGAACAATGATGCCTATTGTGGCTTGACTATATCACTCTTTTTTTTGAAGCAAAAAGGAATATGAATGTATTTTAACTCACTCTTAATAAGAAAAATGGAAAATATCTTGTCTAAAATGACCTTCTTTGTAGCTTTAGCCATTCTAAAATCCTGAGGTTGTGAGATGCAACACACCAACAATTAACAGACCACTGTGACCGCAGAGGAAAAGCTGATGCTAAAAAAACTCACGTTTAATGAAACAGAAGTAATTATTCAGAAGAAGTTATCAAGGAAAGACAAAAGAAAAGATGAAGAGTTGATAATAAACATCTGGCATCTTTTCTGTTAACATTTACATGTTAGCCACACAATAAATAGACATTCGAACATAAAAAACAAATATCAACTGTCTTGGAACTGCACGATCTTAGTCTGGCATTCAAGTTGTCGACCAGACTGCAGGATCATATTCCTGCATCCAAGTTGTAATAACTTTGAAGCCCCAGCCGTAGTACAGTAGTGTCAGTTTGCCTGTTTTGCCAGATAAGCGCTGTTCCACTTCCTTGAATGCCTCTTAAAATATGAGAAATGTAGCTTGCCTTGTTGTGTTTAAATGAGAGGCACCCACAGGTTTTAAGGAAGCCTTGGCCATACAAGGGACCACACTCATCGTACAGCTCTGGCAAACATTATTGACCTTTATGCTACTGCAATTAGGTCTGCGGCAAAAAGCAGAGGCAATGTGGTGGAGAAGCTGAATAACTACTCGGGAATTGCACGAACACACGAGGACTAGAACAGCCATGTTTTAAAGCAAGTTTGAGACCACCATCTAATCCCTTCAACACTTGATAAAGATAAGTTACTCCAATACAGAGAGAAATAGACTGAAGCAGCTATTGGCTCTGCAGCCATATTGCGCACAGTAACTCCGTTTCCTCCATAATTTGTTTCTTCATAATATAAACCGTACACATGTACCCAAGCAAATTCTGCTGTCACGCCTTCCTTTGGTCAACCGTGCTTCCACTTTTGTTAGAGAGCTTGCTTGACTTGAAAAGCTGCACCCCTTTTGAAAAACTAACATAAACATCAAGCAGATGATCATGTTTATGGTTATCCTCCTGCAAAACATCCTTGTTGTTACTACATCATCCAAATATATACTGTGAACATAGATGATTTTTAGGTTTTCATATGTGAGCACTATTAGTAAAACTAAAAATGCATGCTGAGTATGAATATTTAGTACTCTCACCACATACATCAATATCAGAGTCTTCCACTGATAGAGGAGGAATATTCATCATCTGACGGAAAAGAATCAGGAAGAGGAGCCTGAAAAAAATACACCTCAGTAGTCATATCCCTGCTGTTTCCTCCAAAGATAACTACATCAATCATCATAAAAACTGTAAATCAAGAGGAAAGATGAGAACATCAGTAATGAGTGACCAAGTGGATCTCTTTAGAGCTGGGAACATTCAGACATAGACAGCAGCAGCTATTCTAATATGACTCGGTAAAGAGGCATTTGAGGAAGCATGCTAGTACAGGTCTTGACACGCAGTTAAACAACGGATGTGCACGCTTAAATGTGCAGTATTAGGTTAATAAAACATAAGTGGAAATGTGGAATTTCAGATGAGTCAAATCCAGCTCAATTGTATATGGACATATGCATGACTGATAAGTGTAAATTATATAAAAAACAACTTAGGGTTTTCATTATCAACCACCCATATAATAGGAATAGGTTATCACGCATGAAGATAGCAACAATAAGCCAACAGGTAAAGATACCACAATAGTACCGATGATATGAGTTCGAAACACGTAACCATCAAAACTCTATATCTTTATCGATCAAAAGAATAAAAATAAAAAGAATTAATACTACCACTGATACCTTGCTATCATTGTTGCGCCAAATTGGATTTGATCTCCTCCTGTACAATTAAGTGCAAAGAAAGAAGAAGCCTCTTATACTCCACTTGTCTATACCCCCATGCTAGAGAGTATAAGACTCATAACTCAATCCTCCTCATCTAAAAGAAAATCAGTTGTAGCTACGTAGCCCTGTTCTCTCATCAATCCAGTCAAATCCTTCAAAACTGCACGAACTTCACCAGCATTACTATGAAGTTTATCTCCTGCTACAAATAAATTTAGCTTAGCATTCACTTCAATCCAGCTACATCCAGGGAACTTTTTCAACCCTCTTTCTTTCATCAAATTGCGAACTCTGTTGGATGCACCCCAGTTCTTAGATGCTGCATATAAATTAGAAAGAAGCACATAGGATGAAGGATTATCAGGTTCCAACAAAATAAGCTTTTCAGCAGCCTTCTGCCCCCGTATTAAATCCCCATGTAATTTACAGGCTCCTAGTAATGTAGCCCAAACCCCAGCTCCAGGTTCAAATGGCAATTTCTCAATCAACTCTTCTGCTTCTTTGAGACGTCCATGGCGCCCAAGTAGGTCAATCATGCAGGAAAAATGATCATCTCTAGGTTTGATCCCACTACTTATCATAAGATTGAAATATTCACGACCTTCTAATACCATTCCTCCATGACTGCACGCGGTGAGGACTCCTAGGAATGTGATATCATCAGGTTTGACATTTGCATGCTTCATTTGATCGAAGATCTTCAGTGCTTTCCCTGCATAGCCATTTTTCGCAAATCCAACAATCATCGAGTTCCAAGAAACAGCATCTTCTTTGTTTACCATTTCCTCAAAAACTTTCATTGAGCTCCCAATATCCCCACATTTAGCATACATATCTACAAGAACACTGCACGTGGATTCATCCAAGTCGAACCTGGTATGAAAAGCAAGACAATGAATGACTTTCCCATCCTGCAGGGCTGCTAAGCCAGAACAAGCACTGAGGACACTGGTAAAAGTGGATTGATCTGGTAAAACATCATCATTACGCATTTCTCTAAAAAAACAAAGAGCCTCCGCCCTATTGCCGTTCTGAGCATGTCCTGAAATCATACAAGTCCATAAAACTCTACTTCTTTGTTTCGGGAACTCCAAAAAGAGCTTATTTGAATCTTCAGTGTTTGAAGATCGCAGGTACATACCCAAGAGTGAGACACCCAGAAAACTCATCATCAATTAAAACACCAGATTTTAAAGTATCACAATGAACCTGCCTTCCCAGATTCAACCTTGATGATGCACTACATGCAGTTAAAATGCTGGTGAATGTGTACTTTGAAGGCTGCAAACCTTCTGCTTGCATGTCTAAAAACTCCTTTACTGCTTCATCTGCATTGTTGTTCTGAATGTACCCTGCAATTAGGGCATTTCTAGAGACAACAGTCTTTACAGGCATCTCAGAGATTACCTTATTTGCAGCTTCCATGGCCCCACACTTTGCATACATGTCAACCAGAGAACTTCCAGCATAAATATTCAAGTCAAGACCCAATTTCACAGAGAAGCAATGCACTTGTTTACCTTGCTCTAATGCTTGCCGATTTGCGCTGCCACTAAGAATACTAGATACTGAAAATTGATCAGGCAAAAGCCATCAAATATCATCTTCTTGAACATTCCAAAACCTTCCTCCTCATCTTTTTCATGTACATACCCAACAATAATGGCATTCCAAGAAACAATATCTCTCTCTGGGATGAGTTCAAATTGCCTTCTTGCATCTTTCAAATCACCAGACTTAGCATACATATCAACCAAAGAATTTCCAACAAATAAGTTCAACTCTAAGTTCTTCTTGATTATAAATGCATGAAATTGCTTACCCATTTCTAAGCTTTCCCACTGAACAAGTGCGCTAAGAACTTTGGTGTAAGTAAACTCATCAGGTTCTAGACCAGAATTTCTCATATTGGAGAAAATTTCTTTGACTTCAAGAGATTGTCCGTTCTGTGCATAACCTCCTAACATAACATTCCACACAACAGTATTTGTAACATCCATAGCATCAAAAACTTTTCTAGCAGATTCCATAGAGTGACACTTGGAGTACATATTTATCAATGAACTTCCAGCGTAAACATTACAATCCAACCCTAGTTTGATAGCCTCGGAATGAACCTGCTTTCCTAGATTAAGATCTGTAAGATTAGCAACGGCTCTTAAAACACTTCCTAATGTAGATCTTGTTGGTTTAACACCCACCAGATGCATATCTCGAAAGAAACTAACAGCTTTTTCCTCAAACCCACTTTTAGAATGTCCCTTAATCATTACATTCCAAGCCACCACATTGGGATTTGGTAGTTGGGAAAAAAAATCAATTGCCTGATTCAACCTTCCTAGACCAACACAGGCGGTAATTATCGTAATAACTGCAACATCATCTGGTTTCTCAACGACTCGTTCCATTTCTCTAAACAACTCGAGAGCTTCTCTGGGTAAGCCAACTCGAACATAACCCGCAATCATTGATGTCCAAGATACAGTATCAGGTTTATCAACTCTATCAAATAATTTTCGAGCATCAGGTAAGCAGTCACATTTAGCATACATATCGATCAAAGAACCCCCGCAAAAGGAATTTAACTCAATACCTGTCTTGATCGCATCGCAGTGAAAAACCTTACCTAAACCCACATTATTCAATTTTGTACAAGCAGAAACAACCAAAGCAAATGTGTACTGATCTGAAACAGTGTTAGAATTACGCATCAACCTAAACACCCTGACAACCTCTTCTGGAAATTCCGATCTTGAATACATAGACATGATTGAATTCCAGGCAACAGTATCTCTTCTATCAAGCCGGTTGAAGACCTCCATTGCGAAATCAATCTCGCCACATTTACCATACAGATCAACAATTATATTTCCAAGTTTTCCTTCTAATCCATACCCAAGACTCAGGGTCTTGGCATGGATAACTTTGCACCTTTTTGTAGCTTGAGATTTTAGATGAGGCATTCTGTCGCACACATGACGGGATTGAATACGTTTGCATTCTTGTACACAAGTATATAACAGATTGCTATATGTATAATTTTGGTTTGGGACCAGCTGAAAATTTTGCTGTACCTCTTCAACGGCTAGTACAGCATCCGAGGTGAAACATACACGGCGGAGAGAGGACACTGAGTTCAGCTTGAGTAAATTAGCCGTGCGCACATGAGTTGCACGCATTCTTTATGTTTGCGAGGTGTTTAAGCTGATTCTGATCATCCGTATGCTTGACTTCATTTATATTTTGGCAGAATGTCCTGTGTTCGTAAACGAAGTCCTGTCCACTGTCAACATTAAAACAAAATGTTCAATCAGATGTTATGACAAACTTATGAAACACAAAGAATAATTATTTGAATCTGCTTTAGACGAAGTCCTGCCCACTGTCAAAATTACAACAAAATGTTTCTATCAAATGTTATGATAAATTCATGAAACACACAGAATAATAATTTGTATCTGCTTGAATTACTGAATGACTTACTCATGATTCCAACTTTTCAATGTCTCTGTTGCTTGTGTCGAAGCTGTACTTGAGCATTCCAACCTCCCTTGCCTTTCATCTAAACTACATAATAACTATTCTCACTTAGGCATTTCTACAAACACTTAACATGTTCCAGTTTTGGTTTGGGTTGAAACCCTGAAGTTTATGAAGAGAATAAACTCTGAGCAAACAAAATAACCCCTCGGACTAAAACAAATCGTAAACAACTATCAGTAGCTTATTAAAATAAAAAAGCACAATGATGAAGAAATATGAGACCTGTAAGTTTGATTGACTTCAAGGGATCGAACTTTATTACAGTTTGAAGAGATTTATTTATAAGGTGCTTGGATACATTATAATTATAATAAGTTACTTTTCAACTTGAAACTAGAAGTCAGTTTGAACTTTGAAATAACTTAACCGGACAAATGTTTTTAAAATTATTTCAGCTTTTTGTTGTCTAACAGTCTATTTTAGGGGCGACACAATGGACAAAATATGTCATAATCGGAAGGTTAATCCATAATCCCGTTTTTTTAATGGCCAAACTACCCTTTACAATCGGTAGATAACTATACAATCGGTAGTTAATCAACAATCGGGAGTCAATTTAGTTTATATAGCTTAGAATATAAAGTATTCCCAAAATAAAATCCTCTATCTTTTGAATTTTGATTATCCTATAATCGGTAGTAAATAAAGTTATCTTGACTTAGATTAAAGTAGACCTTTGGCAAATATCCTACCATAATCGGTAGTCAAGATAGTTTATATAACTCTAGAATATAGGGTAGCCCCAAAATGAGATTTTGCAAAAATCCTCTTTTTTGAATTTTGGTTGAGCCTATAATCGGTAAGAAAGGAAGAGTTATCATGACTTCCGATTATACGTTGGCTCTCTTTGCAAATATCCTACCATAATCGGTAGTCAAGATAGTTCATATAACTACCGAATATAAAGTAGCCCCAAAATGAGATTTTTACAAAAATCCTCTTTTTTTGAATTTTGGTTGAGCCTATAATCGGTAAGAAAGGAAGAGTTATCATGACTTCCGATTATACATTAGGTCTTTTTGCTGAATTCTTATCATAATCGGTAGTCAAAATAGTTCATATAACTACCGAATGTAGAGTAGCTCTAAAATGAGATTTTGCCAAAATCCTATAATCGGTAATAAATAAAGCTATCTTGACTCTCAATTCAATTATTTTCGAGAATTAAATGATTTCATGCCGTGCGGTGGGTGAAAACCGAGAAAATAAATCCAAAACAGACTGAAATTCAATTTTCTCGTAGAAAAAATTTTTCTACGAGGCGCTGTCTCGCACTCTGCTAGGGGGCGCTGCCCCTAGACCCCAGCGACACAGCCGGGAGGGGCTACGCCCCCCCGGACCCGCCAGACCCCTATATAGCGTACCAACATTGTATTCATACCACGCCCATGCCCGCACCGAGCTTTTTCAACTGCATTTGTTGAGCCTATAATCAGTAGCAAATGAAGGTATCCTGATTTCCGATTATACAGTGGGCCTCTTTACCGAAATCCTAGCATAATCGGTAGTCAAAGATAGTTCATATAACTACCGAGTATAGAGTTGCCCCAAAATGAGATTTTGCAAAAATCTTCTATTTTTCTAATTTGGTTGAGCCTATAATCGGTAGTCAAAATAGTTCATATAACTACCGAATATAGAGCTGTCTGTTTGTACCCAAAATAAATTCTAGGCACAAAACACGATGATTTGGTGATTATCATGATAAATTAGGGTTATGAAACGAATTGAAGAAAAATAAAAAGAGACACAAGAATTTAACGTGGTTCGGCGATTGATGCCTACGTCCACGGATAAATCCCCGTAGGGAGAAATATTGTATTGATGTGAGAGTACAATAGTTGTGGTGCAGTTAGCTAACCTAGAATTCCCTTCTCTCGAAGTTGGATTTTTAGCCTCTATTTATAGGCAAAAACCCTAATCGATTCCATAATAACCCTAAATTTGTAGTTATCCAAAATAACCACCTGGATTTGTACTTATCCTTTAATATTTGTGTCTATCCTTGAAGATCCATGTCTATCTTGAAATATTCTTGTATATCTTCACATGATTTGAGTTTATCTTGAAAGATCCTTGTTTATCTTCCAAGATTTGTGTCTATCTCAAAATGACTTCTACAATAAGTCATTTGGGCTTCTATAATAAGCTAGACTTGGCTTCTATATTAAGCCATGTGAGTTTCCTCAATAAGCCCACGAGTTGGTTTCCTCAATAAACCTCCGGACTTCCTCAATAAGTCCGGTCTGGGCTTCTGGAATATTCTTTAACGGGCTTTTTGGTCTTGATTCACGGGCTTCTGGTGTATTTTATACACGGTACAGACATCGCCCCCTCTTAACCTCCAACTTGTTGGGGGTTAAGAAGTTTGTTTTTCCTTCTGCGTCGACCGTTGATGGCTTAAATCGCCCCCAAGCATTTGTAGAGACATTGCGAAGACGCCCCCACCTGTAATTACCTGCACAAAAAATAAAAATAAAAATAAAAAGTAAAATAAAAATAAAAATAATAATATTGCTCACGTGCTAGGCGAGACTTTTTGCCACGTGGTGGACTTGTGATGCTCGAGAGCTAGTCGAGTCTTGAGTGAAATGTAATGTGCTTGCGGCTGGGCAAGGCTTTTTGCTCGCAACGTAACAAATTGGTAGCCTTCTTCGCTTGGGCAAATGGGTCGTATGTGCTTGTGTTGAGTACGCGTCTTTGGACCAATATCGGGCATTGGGCCCGTGGTCAAGACGAGACTTTATGCTTGAGAAGGCGCAAGTCTTTGTACTCGCGTGCAAGGCGAGATTTTACGCTTGCGAAGGTGCAAGTCTTTGTACTCGCGTGCAAGGCGAGATTTTATGCTTGCGATAAGAACAAGACTTATGTGCTCACGTGCAAGGTGAGTCTTTAGGTGCTTGCGATGTGATGCAAGGCTAAATGTTGGTGGTTTTAAGCAATCCTCATCTTGAACTCTCGATCATGTCGCTATCCACGAACCTCGAACCCGATCACGTCGCTATCCACGAACCTCGAACCCGATCATGTCGCTGCTCCAAGTGTACCTCCAAGTTTTCGATCACTGGATTTTTGCTTCCATGTTGTAGTGAATCGAAAGACGATTCTAACGAGCCAAAAATCACTCAATTCGGACTTAAAACGAAGAAGTTATTGACGAAACAAGATTTGAACGAAGCGCGCGTCTTTGTTGCATCCGTGGCGGGTCTTGACCGGATCAAAAAAGCTTACGTGGACTGCCGACGGGGACGACGAGCCGACATGGCAACACTAGATGCTGACGTGGCGTTCGACCGGGCACGGGAGTGCGACGTGGCGACCTACCATTCGTCCACCCGGAAACAGGTTGGTTCTTGACGTGGCGATCGCTCGGCCCCCAGATAGGGTGTCTTGACGTGGCAGTCCACAATTGGCTCTTCTAACCTCGCGGATGGTCGCCGTGGAAACAAATGCTGACATGGCGCTGATGACTGGGCGAATGTTGCTGACGTGGCGAAGACATCGCTGACATGGCATCAATGATCAGTGTCTGTGGCCGATGTGTAATAGGACATCGGCGACGTGTCGACCAGTGATTGGCTCCTTGCAGATGACGTGGGTGCTGGTTTGACCGAAGCACACGTGTCAGCTCTGGATTAGATGATCTCCGCTTGATCCCAGACGTTGAATCTGAAGGTTGGACCGTGGCCGGACAGGATCTTACGGATGAGATCTGCCTAGGCCGACGGTCAGTTCGTTGGATCCGGAATTGTATGAGAATTTGGATGAAGGAGCTTTTCGCAACACTTTTGAAACAGTTATATCTCATATCGTTAACTTGATGCCGTAACGCCTCTTCTTCTGTCTTTCGTAACGCTTTCGCTATCGTTTTTTGCAACGGTTCTTACATCAGAATAGTTTCTTCAACCTCGCAACGGTTCCTTCAACTTCGCAAATGATTACGTAAGAACCCTAAATTTTGCTTTTCTTGGCCGATTTTTGCATGGAATTTTGTGCACGAATTTCGAGGGTTTTGCCGCACCTTTCTCAACGGAAAAACACGATCGTTTTACTCGAAATCCCCTTAGTCGGCCCCAATGTTAGTACCCAAAATAAATTCTAGGCACAAAACACGATGATTTGGTGATTATCATGATAAATTAGGGTTATGAAACGAATTGAAGAAAAATAAAGAGACACAAGAATTTAACGTGGTTCGGCGATTGATGCCTACGTCCACAGATAAATCCCCGTAGGGAGAAATATTGTATTGATGTGAGAGTACAATAGTTGTGGTACGGTTCGCTAACCTAGAATTCCCTTCTCCTCCTCGAGTTGGATTTTTAGCCTCTATTTATAGGCAAAAACCCTAATCAGTTCCATAATAACCCTAAATTTGTAGTTATCCAAAATAACCACCGGATTTGTACTTATCCTTTAATATTTGTGTCTATCCTTGAAGATCCATGTCTATCTTGAAATATTCTTGTATATCTTCACATGATTTGAGTTTATCTTGAAAGATCCTTGTTTATCTTCCAAGATTTGTGTCTATCTCAAAATGACTTCTACAATAAGTCATTTGGGCTTCTATAATAAGCTAGACTTGGCTTCTATATTAAGCCATGTGAGTTTCCTCAATAAGCCCACGAGTTGGTTTCCTCAATAAACCTCCTGACTTCCTCAATAAGTCCGGTCTCGGGCTTCTCTGGAATATTCTTTAACGGGCTTTTTGGTCTTGATTCACGGGCTTCCGGTGTATTTTATACACGGTACGGACATCGCCCCTCTTAACCTCCAACTTGTTGGGGGTTAAGAAGTTTGTTTTTCCTTCAAATCGACCGTTGATGGCTTAAATCGCCCCCAAGCATTTGTAGAGACATTGCGAAGACGCCCCACCTGTAATTACATGCACAAAAAATAAAAATAAAAATAAAAAGTAAAATAATAATAAAAATAATAATATTGCTCACGTGCTAGGCGAGACTTTTTGCCACGTGGTGGACTTGTGATGCCGAGAGCTAGTCGAGTCTTGAGTGAAATGTAATGTGCTTGCGGCTGGGCAAGGCTTTTTGCTCGCAACGTAACAAGGCTGTAGCCTTGCCGGGCCAGCCGGGCCGTATTGCTTGTGTTGAGTACGAGTCTTTGGACCAATATCGGGGCATTGGGCCCGTGGTCAAGACGAGACTTTATGCTTGAGAAGGCGCAAGTCTTTGTACTCGCGTGCAAGGCGAGATTTTACGTTTGCGAAGGTGCAAGTCTTTGTACTCGCGTGCAAGGCGAGATTTTATGCTTGCGATAAGAACAAGACTTATGTGCTCACGTGCAAGGTGAGTCTTTAGGTGCTTGCGATGTGATGCAAGGCTAAATGTTGGTGGTTTTAAGCAATCCTCATCTTGAACTCTCGATCATGTCGCTATCCACGAACCTCGAACCCGATCACGTCGCTATCCACGAACCTCGAACCCGATCATGTCGCTGCTCCAAGTGTACCTCCAAGTTTCTCGATCACTGGATTTTTTGCTTCCATGTTGTAGTGAATCGAAAGACGATTCTAACGAGCCAAAAATCACTCAATTCGGACTTAAAACGAAGAAGTTATTGACTTAAACAAGATTTGAACTTAAGCTGCAGCGTCTTTTGCATCCGCAAAGGTTTGACGGATCAAAAAGCTTACAGGACCGCTGGACGGGGACGCACGAAGCTGACATGGCAACACTAGATGCTGACGTGGCGTTTTGATCGGGCACGTGAGTGCCGACGCGGGCAGCTTACCATTCGTCCACCCTTGAAACAAAGTTGGTTGCTGACGTGGCAGTCCGCTGAGCTGGATAGGTGTCCGACGTGGGTACCACAATTGGCTCTTCCAGAACCGCGGATGGCTGGGCCGTGGAAACAAATGCTGACATGGCGCTGATGACTGGGCGAATGTTGCTGACGTGGCGAAGACATCGCTGACATGGCATCGATGAGCTGTGCAAACGCCGATGTGTAATAGACATCGCGACGTGTCGACTCAGTGATTGGCTCCTTGCGGATGACGTGGGTGCCGGTTTGACCGAAGCACACGTGTCACCTCTCGGGATTAGATGATCTCCGTTGATCCTAAGACGCTGGAATCCGGAGCCGACCGTGGGCCGGATGATCTTACGGGATGAGATGACGCCGGCCGACGATTCTGGGTTCATTGGATCCTGGAATTGTATGAGAGGCCGGATGAAGGAGCTTTTCGCAACACTTTTGAAACAGCTTATATCTCATTATCGTTAACTTGATGCCGTAACGCCTCTCGTCGTTGCCTTTCGCAACGCATCTCGCTATCGTTTTGCAACAGTTCTTCTGTTCTGTAAATGGTTTTCTTCAACCTCGCAACGGTTCCTTCAACTTCGCAACAGTTACGTAAGAACCCTAAATTTTGCTTTTCTTGGCTGATTTTTGCATGGAATTTTGTGCACGAATTTCGAGGGTTTTGCCGCACCTTTCTCAACGGAAAAACACGATCGTTTTACTCGAAATCCCCTTAGTCGGCCCCAATGTTAGTACCCAAAATAAATTCTAGGCACAAAACACGATGATTTGGTGATTATCATGATAAATTAGGGTTATGAAACGAATTGAAGAAAAATAAAGAGACACAAGAATTTAACGTGGTTCGGCGATTGATGCCTACGTCCACGGATAAATCCCCGTAGGGAGAAATATTGTATTGATGTGAGAGTACAATAGTTGTGGTACGGTTAGCTAACCTAGAATTCCCTTCTCCCCTGAGTTGGATTTTTGACCTCTATTTATAGGCAAAAAACCCTAATCCAGTTCCATAATAACCCTAAATTTGTAGTTATCCAAAATAACCACCTGGATTTGTACTTATCCTTTAATATTTGTGTCTATCCTTGAAGATCCATGTCTATCTTGAAATATTCTTGTATATCTTCACATGATTTGAGTTTATCTTGAAAGATCCTTGTTTATCTTCCAAGATTTGTGTCTATCTCAAAATGACTTCTACAATAAGTCATTTGGGCTTCTATAATAAGCTAGACTTGGCTTCTATATTAAGCCATGTGAGTTTCCTCAATAAGCCCACGAGTTGGTTTCCTCAATAAACCTCAGGACTTCCTCAATAAGTCCTGGGTCCGGGGCTTCGGAATATTCTTTAACGGGCTTTTTTTGGTCTTGATTCACGGGCTTACGGTGTATTTTATACACGCAGTACGTATTATCGTCCCAAAAATGAGATTTTGCAATCGATAGATAACTAAACTACCGATTATGAAGGGGCATACAAGTATTTTCATCCTATTTTGTCTTTTGTGTCGCCCCTAATTCGTTTGGGTTGCCCCTAAAAATGCTAGGTATTTTAGCTTCTACTTCTAGTTGCCGAACAGGAAAATTATTTTAGTGGGAATGTTATTTATGCCCCTACTATCCATGGGCTTTGCACGAACACCCTTCAGGGGCATCTTTGCAACCGGCTTAATACCCAAGAAGCATTGATTTCCGTTTTTAACCTCCATTATAATTAATATGTCGGAACATCCCTGATTTAGTTTTCTTGATAGAATTGAGTTTTGAGAGAGAGGAAGAAATTGTTGGGAGAGTTTTATTTGAGATTAGAGAGAGCTCATAGTTGAAATCAGAGGAAATTCAGATTTAAACATGCAATTTTGAATCTAGTTGATTTGTTTAAGAAGTTTCAGAGTAATCGAAGATCTATCAAAGTAGAAGATTGCAGTTTCAGAATATTTAAATCTGATTTCATCAAAGTTCTATCGAAGTAGAAGATTCAGCTTTAATTCTGATTCAGAAAAATTGTTTTGATTATTCTATTGATGCGTATTCGTGAATCTGAAGCTTGAATCATTATTTTGATTAGATTGAATCGTCGATTGCAGAGATCTGAAGCTTTTGAATAATTATTCGTGAATATGAAGCTTGAATCATTATTTTGATATTACGAAGCTTGATTCACTAATTTCAGAGATCAAACGATTTGAATTCTTTTCATTATTCAAGTTCAATCTCGTTAACAGGTTGGATTTTCTTTTTTTGCTCTAATCTTTTGTTTTGAATAATGTAATGTACAAATTGTTTGTTGTGTTCATATCCTTTTGTGATTAACCGTGAATTCTTCATGCTTGTACCTTTTGAATAAGTTGTTTTTTCAATTTATGATTATCATTTTGAAACACAATGAAACTGATTATTGTTAGTGAATATCAAAACAATTCAGAAACAATGTAGTTGTTGGTGATTATTGTTAGTGAATATTAGGTCATATTGTTAGTTTTTCATATGTATTGTTGGTGGTTTTGGTTTTTCTGATACAACAATGTAGTTGTTGAACCTGTTACATACACAACAATGTAGTTTTTGATCTGTATATTTCATCTTTTTCCACTGATTTCCATGAATATACTTCTCACGAGGGGCGCAACCCCGAGTGATTTGCATCATTACCAAGCTACAGGGACATCTTTGAATCACATATTTGAATCTCAGGACATGCTGTAGGTTACATTTTTGTTATCCAACAATGTAGTAGTTCAACCTGATTGCCTTAGTTAGTGAATACAAGCAATGTAGATTGTCAATCTGTTTATTGCTAGGACTGAGTAGTACCACCAAAAAAGCAATCTCAGGACATGATGTAGTTTACATTTGAATGTCAATGTACTGAAAACACATATTGAACCTCAGGACAACTTGTCCAAGTTGCTTTCAATCCTGAAAACAACCTGTTGTAGTGCTTCTAGTTTTGGAAACAACTTTGGTTTGTTGCTTCTAATTTTTCTCCAAACAACCTGTTGTGGTTGCTTCCATCCTATGGAGGAAACTCATATCTTATTATCCTTTGCAATTTACCGAGTTTTTTTTTTTTTGTTAGGTCAATATGGTTGTCATGGAGATTAACTTTTGCAACTTAAGCATCTCTCATGTTATCTACGAATCAACTACCTTCAAGGAGAGCAAAGTATTGTGTTACGTTCTTGGAGTATTCTTTCTCAAGTCCCTTTTGCGATTCTTTTTGATGTTAATGGTGTACTTCAAACTGTTCGGTCTGATTTAGATTTGAATTTTCTTGTTATATACTGCCAAACTAAGAGTATAGAAGTTTTGAAGTTCAAGTTTGAGGGAGGGAAAGACGAAGTTGTTGATGTCATATTGAAGTATCAAGTGGAGAGTGGGTACAGGTTCTATAATGTTGATGTTCCTGTGAAATCTCTCAACTGCATTAGAATTGTCAACTGATTTCATTTGCTCCAGTTTGTTTTATGTTTTTTTGAACCTTTCTTTTATACTGAAGTTCTGATTCTGTTTTTGTGAACTTGGATGTCTTTTTAATTGATAATGGTACACTCTTAGTTATTCTCAGGTTGTTATGAAATAATTTTGGTCTCGTAATTTTTTTTGCTCGTTGGTTATGTCCACAGATTCTGCAAGTTGCTTTCATATTATGGAGACAACTTGTTCTAGTTGCTTGCATTTTGGGAACAACTTCTGCAAGTTGCTTCCATTTTTATAGCAGACAACTTGTTCTAGTTGCTTCCATTTCTGCAAGTTTCTTTCATATTATGGAGACAACTTCTGCAAGTTGCTTTCATTTTATGGAGACAACTTGTTCAAGTTGCTTCCATTTTTGCAAGTTGTTTTCATATTACGGAGATAACTTCTGCAAGTTGCTTCCATTTCTGCAAGTTGCTTTCATATTATGAAGACAACTTCTGCAAGTTGCTTTCATATTATGGAGACAACTTGTTCAAGTTGCTTCCATTTCTGCAAGTTGCTTTCATATTATGAAGACAACTTCTGCAAGTTGCTTACATTCTATGGAGACAACTTGTTCAAGTTGCTTCAATTTTTGCAAGTTGCTTTCATATTATGGAGACAACTTCTGCAAGTTGCTTATATTTTATGGAGACAACTTGTTCAAGTTGCTTCCATTTTTGGAACAACTTCTACAAGTTGTCTCTCTGTATTTTTTACCTATGCATACCTGCAACCATAAAGAAATATTGCAACACTGAATATAATCAATGGAAATAATCAAACAATAGAAGTCTACTTTAATTAGATAATAGCAACATAATGTTTACAACCAATAATACTAACAAGTTCAATCAAATAATACTAACAAATGTAGTTCAATCAGATAAATACTAACAAATTTAGTTCAATCAGATAATACTAACAAGTTTTCCTTTTCAATTAGTCCTATTGGGAGTGTATTACAAACGGACAGAAATACGTTCCTTTCTTATGCTGTTTCCATTCATTTGTTTCCTTCAGTATGCGGAACGCCAGCTTCACCCTCTTCTTGTTGATCTTTTTAATGTAAGCATATGTTTTTCCTCCTTTTAGAAGTTCAAACAACTGGTATTTCACCAACGTTTTCATAAACCAGCAAACAAAAATTGCACAGTCCGGGTATCTTTCTTGTTGAAGCACTGGAACAATCTATCCAATTAACATTTGTCACACGGATATATATGGACAGTTAATTCAAATAATATTTGTATGGTACTAGCATTAGTACCTTTTTTGTCGTCAACTTGATCAACAGATTTTGCTGCTTCGTAGCTAGGAGCGTTATCTGAGTTGTTGGTTGCTTTGGCTCTCAGTCTTGGTGATCTTCTCGTCATCTTTTCCTAGTTCTGTTCAGATAATAAAAATAGTTAGCATCAAACCACAATAGGTATTTGAGATAAACTATCTTAAGCTGCTTTCATATATGAGATAAACTAGCAAAAGTTGCTTTCAAATATGAAATAAACTAGCAAAAGTTGTTTCCATATCTGGTACCAACTAACTCTAGCACAAGGAGCCTCTAGGAATGGAGCCAACTAACTCTAGTTGCTTCTGAATCTGAGAGCAACTGGCACAAGTTGTCTCATATTTTTCACATAAGAATATATAACACGCTCATGCACTCTTAGAGAGAATGGTATTGCACCCTGGATATCAAAGCAGATACCAAATATTATTCACATGTGTTCTATGAACGAACGCCAAAGCATGAGATCGTATGATTATATGAAAGCATACAAAGTAACCTACTTCACTAGATTGAACAAATGCCAAAGCATGATCAATATGATTCTATAAAAGCATTGAAGAAAGCACAATTACAAAAAGATTATACAATAACCAAATGAACATTCATAAACGTAGCATACTGAACATGTTTAGAACTCAGAGAATTGACAAATAACATGTTTCACTCACACAATACAAATATAGAGTCAACTAACACAATTTTTTGTCTCTAAATATGAAGGCAACTAGTATGAAAGTTGCTTTCAAATATGGGAACAACTAGCATAAGTTGCCTCCCCAAATACAAAGACAACTAGTACAGGTTGTTTACATACACACCATTAGAACCATTATCGGTGATTCAAAATAAACTACAGGTTCTAATTCAACATAATGAAACAAAGTAACTATGAAATATAACAAATTAAAAGTTGAGAGAAACTAGAAAAGTTGTTTCCACATCTCATGAAAGCAACTTCATCAAGTTCCCTTTAGAAATGTAGTCAACTAACTCTAGTTGCTTCCGAACTGGGTAGAAAGGCACAAATTGTATCGATGTCTCTGGAGCCGAGAATTGACAAATAACATGTTCATGACACTTATTGTGCGTTGAAGTCCAAAAATCACAAATTAAAGCCAAACACTCATATAAAATCAAACACTTATACAAGAGGCGTAAATCATATATGAAACAATTATGCTTCAATAATCGAATCAACAACTCGCTAATTCAAAAACCCTAACCGATACAAAATAACTTCTCGAATCAAAATAACTTCAACAACCTAAAATCGAAACAAAATAGAAACAAGATAGACTACTAATCGAAACAAACAATCAAAATCGATGATAAAAGTTTGTTTTACCTTTCAATTCAAACTGGAAGACTTCTACTTATTTATCAAGAATCGGAATCAGTCGTTTGGTTTATTTTTCATCACATGCAACATGAAATCAAGCAAATTAGTATGAATCAAGAATTGAGAAAATATAAATCGATTTTTGATAATTCTTTTTCAACAATTTCGTTTCCGAAACCTTAAAAATTGAATTCATCTCGATGATTAAACTAAATCAAACACAAAATCTATGTATTACCTTGGATTTTTTTGTTGTTGTTGCTCACTGCATCTCTGAAACCTAATGAAATCAATTTTTCTTCTGTTTTCAGTTGAATTTCTTCTTCTAAATCAAAGAACACTTCAGATCTACTAGGTTTCTTTCGGATTTGAGATGATTTTGTAAGTTTTCAAATTGGTGATTTGAGTTTTTTTTTGTTTTTTTTCGTTTATAAATGCGAAACCGTGAGAGAACGAGAGAGATGGAATGAAATGGGAAATTGCCGCGCTTTAATCCTCTCGCAGAATTGTTATTTGTATTTATTTGAAGGCTTTTTTGGTAATCTTGCAATTCGGATTTGGGCTTTTTCATATCTAGGGGTGTTTGTATAAGTTGATAAGGGTGTTTTGGAAGGGGCCCTATACTAGGGGCATTTAAATAATGTTCCCATTATTTTATCTTTTGGACTAGGGTTGACTAGTGTCCAGTGCTCAAATTTCCCTCAATGTCATGCTCCAGGTGATATCTCTTGCTAGCCTAGATATTTCAGAAATAGTTCAAAAAATGACATTCACTGAGAAATCCGTGCTGCAAAAGGAGATAGCACTTACAGATTATGAGCCTTCAATATTCTCAACTCAACTGAGCTAGATTTTAAAGTTAAATGTCTTTGGTGTGGCGATGGATATATCCAATCAGGACATTGAATTCTTGGTTACATCTTGTTAAGATTTCGTTACAATCAGTTTTTCGAATTTGATAACATTAAAAAGTTAAGTCTGAACCCATATTTCACGAACGCCAATCTCTCTTGATTTCTTGGACTCCTCTGTTTGTTGTCTTTTGATCAGTTCTGCAGAATAAGCACCACATCAACTGAATCAGCTGTAATCTTGCAGAAGCAACAAAACCACCAGCCACCGACAAGAGTCTCTTTTGTACCTGAATTTTTCCACAAAAGAGGCATTAAAGGTACGGGAAACTGTCATTTCAGGTTCAAATAAGTGAAAACCTAGTAGAACATTTAAGCATCCAACATTTACAGAACCAACATTACAAATAAGTGAAAGGAAGCGCCAATAAAGAGAGAAAAAAAACTACAAGGCAGAGAGAGTGAGAGAGAGTAACTGAAAGTGATGGCATCTACAGCCCATCACACACCTTGAAAGAAGAAACTACAAGGCAGATAATCTAGTCTAATGCAGAAACAGCCCAGTAGAAGATATGCAGCAAAGTTACGGGGTTGGTTTCTAGCATCAAAAACACCATGAATGGCAGTTCCCCTCTCATTCTTTGGTTTTACACATGCATTATGTGAAAGCTAAGCAAGTTTCTAGATTCCAAAGTAACCAAACTACGAAACATATCCATGCAACATCCATAAATGTTCTAACAATCAAACATCGTCATATTCATAAAAATTTACAACAAAATCAAATAGAGCATGAGATATTGACCGGTTGTCAATCCGTCAAAAATAATTTCACTTTCTTACTCACTAAATTTAAATGAAGCACAAGGTAAGGAAGAGTTCGTATCCACAGAGAGGCAATTGTTGTTATGCAATTTTCAGTTTCTAAGGTAACCAAGGGGGAATGTTTGTTGTTTTAACTAAGAAATAAAAGTAATTGAAAGCAAAGTAAATAATTTGAGAAATCAATAAGGAGAAGATATTGGTCACGGGATAGTATCATTCACAAACATGTATTATCATCAATGATTAAAATTGATATTTTAATCTCGTATTTACTAAAAGTCCTAGGATACCTTGATCGCAAGTATAACCCGCTAATTCCCTGATTTCATCACAACCACATTAAAAGATGCATATGTGAATTTGACCGCTGTCGTAAGCATCAAAAATAAATTACACTTTCTTACTACTCAAAATATAAATATAGCAAGGGAAAGAAAGGATCGTTCCCACAGAGAGGTCTAGGTTGTCAAATTGTATGGTTTCCTATATAAAACACCGGAAGAATTTACGATTGTGTAAATAAAAATAAACAAAAAGCAAATAAAGTACGCAAATCAAGGATGTGAAAATATTGGATAAAGGTTTCATCTTCAATTGTAAACAAGTTTATGAATATATGAATAGAATTCGTATTTAATCTCGCTATCATCAAAAGCCATAGAATACCTTATTGCAAGAATACTCCATAATTTCCTAAGTCATCAACACACACATTAGGGCTGCGTATGTGAATTCTACCTAAAGAATAACCTAACGCCTTGCGCTAATCAAGTTCAATTCCTAGGAGCATTAAGTTTGTAAATAGGCTAATCAATGCAATTGTAATACATTACAAAACAATTTGAACAAAGTTCAATTTCTACATATGATTACGAGGATGTATCACTACAACCTAGAATCATATTATGCTACTAGTATTCAAGGTTATCGCCGATGAAAACCCTAAAATAGCTATAGATATGGATGTGAGTTCAATCAATTCTAGACTTAACTAAACAAACATTCAATCATATTGCAATCCATCAATCATGCAATTATTATAACCCGTAGAAAGTGAACGATAATATTGAGAGAAAACTAATTCATAAATATCATAACTTGGTTGCAAAATCCAACTACATCTTCAACCAATAATAAAAACTTAGTTACTTGTGTTTTTGGAAATCATCATAGAAAGCAAAGAAGAAAACTATCATGTGATAGGTGTAGAATACACCGTATTTACTATCTAGAGTTTATGCTTTCTTTGCTATTTTTCTTGTGAATTATGTACTTTACGCATGTTTTTGAGTTATTAGGTACTCTGGAGTCGCACGGAGGAAAAGAATCGGAAATCATCCCAATCGGAGCGAAAAGGCGAAGCTATCGGCGACAGAACGAGGCCATTCCGGGTCCGTATGAGAAGGTTGTAAGCAAAGTCAACAATTAAGCTTGTCAGTTCCCCAGGACTGACAATACAAAGAGTTTTGTTGGTGGCCCATATCCACTATCCGGGGTGCCTTAATAATGCCGTACAGGCAACCTTATCATTTGGTCGAGAAGAGGGAAATTGTTCTCAGCCTCAGAATTGAGTTGTTGTTTCGTGAAAGATAGAAGTGAGAGCCGAAATTGAGAAAGAAAACAACAATGGCTGCTACTACCGAGAGAGAGAGATGATGCTGAGACGAATTTGGTCTCATGCATGTGGGAACAAGATTGAGAAATTGAAGCAACCGGGAGAAGAAGAGGAATTCACTATTAAAATCAGGATGGGATACCGAGATGAAATGGGATCTGTTGGTGCTAACAATGAGTTCGGATCGTTTTTAACCGAGAGATGGGGTTTGGACCGAGATCGGTGAATGAAGGGGTTTGGAGCTTGAGACAGAGATGAATTCAGCTATTGAAATCGAGATGGGATTCCGAGATTGAGATGGGGAATACTGTTGTCTGGGGTGATCTTTGTTGAATTGAGGGGATGTGAACTCGTGGAAAATGGTGGTTCATTTGGTGATTGTGGGTGATGTTGGCAGGAAGGGTTTCGAAATTGGTTGGTCTTTGGTTAGTTGAGTTGGAGTTGCTAATATGGTGTCGGTTGTATGTAACAATGGAGGCGGAGCTGTGTTTGGTGGTGGTAGTCTTTGGATATGAGATGGGAGGCTGGATGGAACTTGTGGTGTGATATGGCACGAGTGAATTGATGGATCGTATTTGGAGATTAAGGCTGTTGTTGTTTGGGCTTGACAATGAGTTACAGGGGAAGATTGTTGGCTTTGAGTCTGGCAAGTGGCTGCTGGTGGAGAGAATGATTATGAAGTGGTTCTGCATTTGGAGTTTGCTGGTGGCTCGAGGCATTGCAGACATGGAGTTACAGGAATTGAGGTGCAGCTGTTGTGGTGGTTGTGGTGATGGTCAATGAGATGATGCCAATGATGTTGTTCTCAGTAGCTGGTGTTGGAATGAATAAGCAATTTGGTGGGGATGCAAGTTGGCAGCCGAGAAGTGGCCGAGGTCTTGCTATAGAAAGGTTGCATTACAAGGAATTGAGTGGTGATTTGTAGGCAATGGCCAAGAGTTGGGGCTGTTCGAGGTCATGAAATTGCAAGGTGCAATGGAAACGACTAGACAACTTGGCATTGGCCGAATGGGTGGATGCAATGGGGTTGTGTATCAAGTGCGGTTGTGTTGATATGTTTGAAGCCGGGGACTTTAGTCGAGTGCACCGAAATTGCAAGTGATAGATGAATGGCAATGGAAGGAGCTCAAGTTTAGTCCGAATTGTGACAAAAGAAGAAGAGCGTTGGTGCCGTGCATTGCGGAGTGGGACCGGGTTTGTCTTTGCGAAAATTGGAGTGATGTGATTGTTTGGTGGATTACTTTAACAGGGAAGAATAGAAACTGAGCTGGGCTGAGCTTGAGCTCATATTGCAGGTGGAGTTATGGCCAGGTTGGGGCTGATATTTGTGCTGGGTTCCCGGGACTTGTGGCTGATGTGAGACTGATGATTACATTGGCATGGTATTTGTGCAAGTGGTCTGACTGAGTTGGTGGAATGGAGCTATAGATGAGCTGGTATTGCAGGGAGATGCAGATTGAGTATTCCAGGTTTTGTGAGAGTTGAATGTGATCTCGCCAAAGGAGAGATGGCCCGGGTCCGATGCAATTCTTGGTGATGGTAACTCAGCACGGGTGCGATGATAATTGAGATTGCAAGGGAATCGGTTTATGCGGTAGAAGATGCAGCAGTGTCCGGAGCCGAGATAGTAGTCGAGTTTGAAGAAATTTGAGTTATGGTGAAAAGCTGGAAGTGGCGGTGTTGGCTAAATGGTTGATTTAATGTTCTGTGAGTGTGTAGTTGAGTAGCCATAATGGCTGGCCAGGGGATGGTGATGCACAATGATTGTGCTGCAGAAGCAAATGGCCTGTGCAAGACTGGCCTGATGAGTCAGTCTAGTTAGCTCATCAGCACAGCTGACTCAGGTCTGACATAGGGACCTGACTGGGTCTGACTCACACCCTGACTTCCCAACTCGGTCTGACCCGGTTCGACCGACTTGACCCGAGTTGACTCAGCGTTGACCCGACCGATCCGACCCGTTGACCGGTGACCGGGTGGACTTTGCCGGTCACCGGAGCCGATTTCCGGCGATTTAAACCATAATACCAGATTTCCGGCGACGATTTTTGGACATATTTTCTACATGGGTTTTTCTCTCTCGTGGGCTTGGTGGATTTGCATCTAATGGACTTTGAAGACAAAACCTAGTTTTGGAAGGAGAAAAAGGCTATAAAAAGAGGAATTCTACAACATTGGAATCTTATCTCATATCTTTTCCTTGGAACTTTGGAGAGCGTTTTTGGGTTACACAACTAGGGTTTGCTTTTGTTCATCTTCTTCTTTATTCCTTTGATATTTTTGTGATGAACTCCATAGCTATGAGTAGCTAAATTCTCTATTATTGGTTAAGGATGTAGTCCGATTTCTAAAACTTGTGTTTGCTTTATGTATTAGTTTTCTCTCTTCTTGTTTATCGTTCAATTCTCTGCGGTTTCTATGATCACATGATTGAAGTATTGTGATAGGATTATGGTGTTTGATTAGTTAAGTGGCCAATTAATTGAACTTGCATCTTAGTCCATAGCTATTTTAGGTTTTTCATCAAGCGATAACCTTGAATACAAGTAGCATGATATGTTTACGGCTCAGTAAGTGATACACTCTCGTAATCATATGTAGAGTTTGACCATTGTCCGAATTGTTTTGCGCAACGCATGACAATTGCATTGATTAGCCTATTTCAAACTTAATACTCCTAGAATTGAACTTGATTAGCGCAAGGCGTTAGGTTATTCTTTAGGTAGAATTCACATATGACCCTAATGTGTGTGTTGATGAACTTGAGAAATTAATAGATTATCTTGCTTTCTTGATTCTCTAGGCTTTTGATAACACAAGAGATTAAATCGTAATTCTATTCATATATGCAAACACATGTCTAAGATTGAAGATGAATTCCTTGACCAATATCTCTCTCCATTGATTATTCTCTACAATTTACTTTGCTTTTAATTTACTTTTATTGCTTGCTATAGAATTCGTAAATCCCCCAATCGGTTACTTTTAGAAATTGATTACGAAATAACTACAATCGCCCCCCTGTGGATACGAACTCTTTCTTATCATATACTTTAGGAAAGTGAAATTATTTTTGACGCATACGACAGCGATCATCATGTGAAACCCTAAACAACAAGTAGAAGTCTCCCTCATGGAGATATATCTAGGTTTTGAGAAAAAGTTCTATTTATATGCCTCTCCCAAAAGGATACCCAAAAGTAGGTCAAGTCTTCTCCAAACCCATCTCAAATTCGTCCACCAAGCCCATGTGTGAAAATAAGTCTCTGGAATTTTGGGTCTAAAACTGGTCGCCGGATTTGCTGACGTCATCGCCGGAATCCGGTCATCAATTCTTGCATCCGACTCATACCCCCCTCGCGATTCACTGAAATATTGCGATCGACACTTTAACCTCTGAAATCCGGCTACCGGAACTATGCTGTGGCTCACCAACTCGCTCCATTTTCGCACAGTTTTACACAGGCTCCAAACTGGTTAAAGCATTTCCCAAACTCGAGTTTGAACTTCTCTGCATTCCACCAAAGATGCCCAAAACCCGCCTAATGCTCATCTACCCGCAGCCGCCAACCATTTCTACTTTGCGCCACCGGCCACCGCGCAACTTAACCTCATTCCATCACCAAGATGCATTTGTGAACAAAAGCACCAACACTATCGGCATTGCAGACACTCACCTCCACCACCGGCTCTACCAAAGGTAAGTCAATCCTCGGTCATCATGGCAACATCGCACAACCATCTCCTTATCTTTACCGTCGCAATCAAGCCATTGCTGAGCCTTCCTTTTCACTCGGTGGTCACCTTGTAATACCACCAACAAACCAACATCCCGTAAATTGAGCTCCAACACAGGTCCCCTTAACCAACCAACTCCTCCACCGCATCAAACTAAAATCCCATTTTTTTCATTGCAGCCAACACAACAACCGCCTGGATGCATCTCATTCTGCGGCTCATGTGAAAGCAGTCACTTGTCCCGCTTCCTTGCATTGACAGCAAAGATCACTATCCATATTGCTCCCCTGCCGCAAACTCGTGCCCGGTGCTTCTCTTGTAACTCACTCGCAATGCCACCATCAAACCGCTCGGTTCAAGCAGACCGCCTAGCCTTCACCGCACCGCCACTCCACCGCGAAACCACCAAAACAGCACCAAGATTTCGGGGATTGCGCCGGAACCACCCGCTAACTCTCGCCATATCATTCATGCCACCGCACAAGCTCAAAGTAACCATAGCTCCACCTTCCACCCCGCATCCGCAATGAGCTCAATCCATCACAAACAACTCCAAGTTCAATTCCCATTCTCGCATTGCTTGCTTCCCTTGCCATCATGTTGTAGACCTATCATCTTGGCTTCTAGCTTCACCGCTGCCCGTCGCTATAAAACAATAAAAACCCATTGCGGAACCAACATCTTCATCCTAATCCGGCTTGAATCTCGAGCTCGAAAACCCAATTCATAAACCCTCAATTTCTCCTTTGAATTCCTCCATCAACAACCAACGACTTCCCTCTTTATTCTCATCGACTCCGTCTCAAACACCAGCCATTCTTCACCGCCATCACCAAAGTGACCTTAATCCACGCATGACCCCACACATATTACCGATCATTGTAACCCCTTGTATAACCAAGCAGTGATGAAACCCGAGGAACTGAGGCGATCATGGAACACGGTGGTTGGACATCCGCTTTCGAACAGTTTATATGCGTTTTTCTCACCGGTTATGTGTCAGGTGCCGCTTTGTATATTGGAGATCACACAAATCCTTCCCCGCAAATAATCGGATTCGCATAACACACAAACCCATCAACCATTCGTAGCTCTTATCGTTCATTCAGACAAACCGAATGCAACAGACTTCTCCTTCTAGCCAACACAATTAATGGCACTTCATTCGATCGATAATGACCCATGCACAACCAGCATACACCCATCGAAACTTGGCTAGGAATGGTGATAAAAATCATGGAGCAACCAAAGAAGCACCGGCATAAAAACACAAGCAACTTCTCATTTCACGACTTTGGGTTCCTCTCATTTCTTCCGTTAAAACCGAATTGATTTCGAGATAACCCTAATTCACCCCTTCATCTATTTAACAAAGCATCAATTTCTCCTTCTTCCCCGTAAGATACAAGGTTGCCGAATTCATCACCGCTTCCATCATCTCCAATCGAACTTCCTGGATCTCCGAATTAATTTCTCAACAAAGACACCTCTCCCAATCATTCGGACCAACGGTAAAGAATGGCAGCTCGTAAAACCCCATCGATCTCCTCCTAATCGATCTCCACTCTCATCTCAAACGGCACACTGCTTTCTCTCAATCTCGGGTGCTTGTACTAAATGTCCGAGAAACACTCGACCTAGCTTAGTTATAAGGGAGTGGGTTCCTTAACGAACCGTAGCTTTGTCTTTAGCAATTCTCGCGCAAGTTACCCCTTATCCTCAGCTTGTCTGTTTTTAACACTCCTCCAAAAGAGAGCTTCCCTTACCGAGAATGACTACCCCTTAACGTACAGTGGGGGTGACAATAGCACTTCTCATGAAATAACCATTTATCCCTTAGTCTTCCGAGTTCTTTCGCCATAACTTCTTCATACGAGCTCTGAATGACTCCGTTCTTTCGCCATTGCCTTCGTCTTCTCGTCCTCTACAAAATGATGACTAGAAATCCTCCATTTGAACGAGTTCCAATTGGTGTTTTTGCTCCAAATGACTCCATTGCACCTAATAAACTCAAAAGCACACATAAGATACATAATTTACAAGAAAACTCGCAAAGAAAGCATAAATACTAGATATTAAATACGGTGTATTCTACACCTATCAGAATTATTCCTAGAAAGCAACCTAAAGTGTAAAAGCACAATTAAGTTTAACTCCCTAAAAGCAATAAGTTCTATGGAATAAGACTAATCAATGCAAGCGAATGTGTAAAAGCACTAAACGTTTTAACAAAAGTTATGATTCACTTGTGACTAGTAGGATATATCACTACAAGCACTACCCACAATTATGCTACTTAGAATCAGGGATAAACAACTTTTTCGTATTGAAAACCCTAATATAGCTCTAGAGATGAACGCAAATCGGATTGATTCCGGACTCAACCTAACAAGTATTCAAATCTTATAACACTATTAATTGTGAATCACAAACAATAAATTCTTTTTGAGACAAAACTAATTCATTGAATCAAAACATGTTGAGAAATCAACTTTTATCCCATAACCAATAATATGTTTAGCTACTCATAGCTATGGAGTTCATCATAATAATATTAATTGAAAAGAAGAAGAAGATGAACAAAAGCAAACCCTAGAAGCGTAAACAAAACACTCTCCCAAAATTCCAAGAATAAGATATCCTATAAGTTGTAGAAGACCTTCCCTTTATAGCTTTTCTCCAACTTCTAAAATTAGGTCTAGTCTTCAAAGTCCATTAGATGAAAATCCACCAAGCCCATAAGAAGGAGAAACCCATGTAGAAAATATGTCCCAAAAGTGGTCGCCTGAAATCTGGTATTGTGGCCGGAACTTGGCCGGAAAGGTCACCGTAAAACGTCTCAGGTGACCGGCAAAGTCCGCCCGCCCGGTCACCGGTTCAGTGAGTCAACTCGGGTAAAATCGGCGGGTCAACTCGGCCAGACCGAGTTAGGGAAAGTCAGGGTGAGTCAGGGTCTGATCCTGGTCTTCTGGCTCAGCTGAGTGGATTAGTTGCCAGACCACTGCACATGTCAGGGCTGTGCTGCACTATCATTGTGCATCAGCACTCTTTGGCCAGCCATCTTGGCTGTGCAACCTGCAAATCATGTACCTTCTGTAGCATTCCACCAGTTCAGCTCAACTCCGCTGACTTCTTTCCCTGTTCAAACTCACAGCAACAACAATTGCTCCTCTCTGTCATCACATACTCTCCATTCTTCTCCTGTAGTTCCAACATCACAAATACCCATAACAGATTCACTACAGCCTCAGTTCCACCCTCTAGCTAAACTGCAATCGCAATACCAGCACCAATGGCCATACACACCACCCGGTCCATTACAGCCACAAAGCCAACACCTCATGTTTCATTCTACTGACATCATCATTACCATCTGAGTTGCGCAACCATCCATACATTATTGTAATTCTGGAGCAGCTGCAACTTGCCTGCACTTCAACCACCAGCATAATCACCTACCTCATACAGCCGCACACGCCTCGGCTTAAGCATATCTCAGCACCACCAACACACAACTGATGCAACTTAAGGGTCTCATACAAACAACAACTCATTTAGCCTTCACTGCAACATAAGCACATCCTCTGCTTTGCACAAGCATCCCAGTTCAAGCTTCACCAGCTGCACCACATGGTTCACCTTCTCATTCCAGACCTGCAATTCCACAACACCTACAACTACAACTCATTTCTTCCAAATTCAATATCCCTTTGTTAAATCCAACACAGACCCATAAATCCATTTTGTAGCTCTTGCAATCTTCACCACTGAGTATCATCACATCAAATGCCTGGCCATCTCCATTGCACCTACAGATTCACTTCAGTCTTTTGCTACACTGCAAACACACAACATCATGACCTGCACCTGCATCATAATCAACTCAATCTCCTTCTCAGTCATACCCAGACCCTAATACCACCAGCACTGATTTACCCATTAGCTCCATCTGCTCCAACAGCTCTAACTCAGTCATCTGTTGCTTCATATCATTCTGCCAGAACCAAGCCAACATAACATCCATTTTCTTCTATGAATTCCTCCAGTATCCATCACCATCTGCATCTCAGGCCTAATACCACAGTACCATGAGCCTCTTCTAATCCTGCACAACAACAACTCATCATCAGCCCTGCCATTGTATTGCTCAACATCAGTACTCACTTCTCTTTGAGCTCAAATCTCAGCTGCTTTACTGGAGTCACCTTAGTAGCAGCACAAAACCCATCTCTTCAATTCTCAGTTAGAACCACAAATCCCATTCTTTCAGCTTCTTCTTCTCTATAATCACCCTGAATCCATCTCAGACCCCATGAGTCTCAGCAGCTCAAATTCAACCCATTCACAAATCAAATCCAGTGAAATCGTCCCAGTCTGCCTTGGAACTCATTAAACCCAAATCTCAACTCAACCACAAGAACTCAACCATTTAACAACCGCAAATCCCTGAATCTTCTGTTCTTCATAACTTGATTTGATACCAGCTGAAACATATCAATTTCACCATTAACCCTAAATTAATTCGAGCTCAACAACAGGAACGACTTCTTGTCGATTCACATCAAGCATCTAACTCTTCACAGACAAAAAGAAAATCATTCTCTATCCGATTCCAAATTCACATCAACCCTAGTTTCTGTGAAACCCTCAAATCGACAACAAATAGCAGATTCAACCACAAATCCCTGTAATTCTCCATAAGCAAATCAATCAAACCCTGATTCTTAATCTCCCTGATTTCCTCAACATCAGTGGCTCAGCTTCTTGATTTCCCCTGATTTTATTATCACCAACAACAGCAGCCATTTCTCTCTCGGCTTCAGGCAAAATGAAAGAGATAAAGTAATTATTTCTCTGATTTTTAGGTCTTGTGTAGGAAATGAGACTGGATATATCCACCAAGGTAGAATAGATAAGGGGTTACCCAGAAATGACTCTAGGCACCCAGAAATTGGATAAGGGCCATCCAGTCCATAAATGGCTTGTCGGTTCCGAACCGAGCGGTCTATATCTCTACTCATCTCATTTGTCGATTCGGAAATCGACAATCCATTCTTCACCCTCCGTGCGCAGTCGAACCACATGTGAATTGACTTTTCGCCTTTTACACTCCACATGGACGTTTTCTCCTTCTTTTGCTCATAACGACTCCATTGCACCTGATAAGCTCAAAAGTAAACATAAGATACATAATTTACACGAAAAATAGCAAAGAAAGCATAAACTCTAGATAGTAAATACGGTGTATTCTACACCTATCAGATATCTGACAAGGCCTTTACTTTTAAGAATGTTTTAGTCATTTTATCAGTCATTTTAAGAGTCAATCCCTCACCTAAAGGCTCAATTCCCTCCTCAAATCTATTGCTTCCCTCCTATATAAACCTACTTCCAACAATTAGATAGGAACAAAAAAAAAGAGAGCAAAGAAACATCCAGAATCTTGTAATGTAATTAGAGTGAAGGGAGAAAACTCACAACCAGAGATTTAAGTAAACATAAAAAGCAAAACTATCCATGCATCGCAAATTTAGGCAGATGAGAGGGATTATCATAGTGCTGATCACCTGAGTAATAAGCAGCTCATAGGGATTATAACAGTGCCGATGACCTGAGTCTGTAACGCGTCGTATCAATTTCCTCACCATGAATAACTCGGTCTGAGTCATCAATAACATCATCCAATGGACTACAAACAGTGTATCTCTTTGAATTTTCTCCCATATCTCCCAATGATGTGAAGGTATTTATGTGAGCAATTGCGTCAACATCTTCGAAGTAATCAGTTGTTGCTTCGTTGGAAATCATCTTCAACAATGTTATCTTCGGGTCATAACTATAAAGCATGGATTCATCATATAAAAATATGATTTCTCCGGTCTTTGCAAGTAGAATCGGCTGAAAGTTATGAGAATCTACTACCGCTTCATAACCTATATCAAACTTTAGACACCATATCTCCTTCAAGTCGCTTCTTCTCATCAACAACCAGATTTCCATACGCAAATTATCCACATATAGACACAAATGCGTTCCCAGTGCTACAAGTCCACATCTATCTCCGTACTGACGGTTCTGCAGACAAAGAGGGACAGATAGCGATTGAAACTTCTCATCAGCCAAGTCAAAGGCCACAACCTTTTTGTCTGAAATCCAATAAATAACATCATTGGCGTAGGTACCCCTACCCACGCTCAGAGTACACAGCCGATGGGGAACTCTACCTATGGCTCTCCACCCACAACCACTGCCAAGTGTGTAAACTTCTACATTTCCTTCCATATAGTATTGGTAATGGATTCTAACAACCTTGTACTCATTGGTTGACCTAACATATCCAAATCCACATGCAATGTAATACATGCCAACAAATTCTTCCTTCGGAGGAACTAGTTTAGGAAGATAAACATATTCTCTAGTAAGGGGATTACAAATATAGATGGGATCTAGGACATTATCGTGAAGTTGAAATGCACAAACCAAACCATTGCAGGAGCCAACTAAGTGATTACGTAAAAGTTGGTTGTGCATGGAAGGATGATAGATCCTTTTCAGATTTTGATTGTAAATGTATTTCTCATCAAGTATAATCCTATCACTTAGTTGTCCTCCATGAAAAAGTAAAGTTTTGTAGACGTCCGGATCGTCAAGGCGACAAGCAAAAAAGAGACATAACTCGCCTTAGCAGCTAGATTATCATCGCCATCATCACCCCCATGGAGATGGTTAAGCATGTGACTGAGGTGCATACTAGCAAAGTTACTTAGCGGATGAGAGTTATCCATTTCTTACAAACTAACTTGCACTCTAAGACCGATTCATTGGAACCCGAGAAAGTATTTCTTGTAAAATATCCGAGGGAAGAGACTCCATAGATCCTAAATCGATAAAAAAATCAAAACCCCGAATGTAGGAGAATCTAGTTTGAAAAAAAAACTTTGGTGGATTTGCTTTTCTACAAAGTGTTAGACCTTGTTATTCTATAGGCCTCAATAATTCCTAAAGTAACACGAGAAACAAATAAAAGAAAATCATCTATCGATGTTATGAAAAATTTATGAAACACACATAGAATTACATAATTTGTATGAACTACCGTATGTTATCAAAAAACACAAAAATAAATAATTTACAGAATCACTTACTCGTTATTCCAACTTTTCAATATATCGTGTCGAAGTTCTAGTTCAGCATTCCAACCTCCCTTGCCTTTCATTCAAACGATTCCATCATTATTCTCACTTAGGCATTTCTACAAACACTTCAAATGTTCCAGTTTTAAGGTTAAAGCTTAAGCTTATGACTCTGAGCAAGCAAACTAGGACCTTTGACTAAAAGAAATTGTGAAAACAACTATAAGTTTGATAAAAAATGATGAAGAACTATGAGACAGAATCGTAAGTTTGATTGACTTCAAGACACCGAGCTTTCTGTTGAAGAGATTTATAAGGTATTTGGGTACACTATTCGAAGTTATTTTTCAGCTTAAAGATAGAGGTTAGTTTGGATTTTGGAAACACGGTCACAGCATATGGCAAGCAACAAAGTTAACTTAGCCTGAGCAAGTGGAACTTTTAAAACCATTTGACTTTTCGTTGTTAAACAGTCTTTTAGCTTCTAGTTGCCGAACAAGCAGATCAATTTTTCCTTTGACTTCTGAGTTGACTTGTGCTTTGCTTCATAAATTTAACCATTTCATTCAAGATAATCTAGTAAACACTGTAATGTGTTATGGCCTAACTTGTCTTGTCGAAACAAAAACAAACTACACATGAATACAAATTCCGAGTGGTATATGAATCATGAAATGACCCAACCATTTCTCGAGGGTTTTCAATCCGAGTTTAACAATATATACTAACTAAACTAAAGTAAGGTTTACTGGATCTGTCGGAATCAGTGTGAAATAACTAGAATCTGTCTGACTCTGCATCTGTATCGGAGTCTTGGTGGCTGTTGTTGGTGCGTAGGGGTCTATTGTTACAATATATCTTGTTGTCTGTTGTTGTTGCTTCGATTGTTGCTGAGGTCTTATAAGTTGCCATAGATCTTGAGTTTATAGATGAAGTTGACGATGTTGCCATTAAAAATGGAGTTCTTTTTATAGAGAATCAAAAACTAGCTCTGGGTTTTCATCACCACGATTCACATCCACAAAAATTAAAGAAAAACCCAAAAGAAATAAACCAAAACAAACTATAGGAGATGAAATGCACAATCAGATGATACTATCAAACTAATAACAATACAAGTGTAAAAACGATTAAAATCTAGAAATTAAAAAGAAAATGATTTAGAGAAGCCCAAAAGTCAGGTTTAAATCCAACTAGGTTAGATTCAGAACCAGAATTGAAGGGTTAAACCAAAAAGATATAAAACTCTTTGATATACTTTTGTCTAGATTGAGTCTGACTGTCTAGTTGATTCTCTTAAAAGTATATTGGAGTTTGTCTATTCAGATTGCCGAACGAAATATTGGGTGTGGTTGTTAGACCCCCACTTTTTCAATTGGTATCAGAGCAGGCAAACACAATTAAGACCTCATAAGTCTGTGTTTGTACCGATCTGAATATGGACAGAAGTGTTATCTCAATAAATGCACCACCAGATCCCGGGATTTCGAATTCTCTTCCATGACCGATTTAGTAAAATCAGAAGAAACACTATCTAAACCTATCTCCAGTTTAAATCCCTCAGAAGTCCTCGGGGTTTAAAATCCCTTGAAAACTTTATCTCTTGATAAATGCACCGATCTGAATATGGACAGAAGCAAGATAAACTTGAAAACTTTATCTCTTGATTTTAAGTTATACCTCCAGAAAGAGCAAGAATCTCTTGACAAGCTAAATCAAGTTATGATGAATAATACTCATGTCGAGGTTGATATTGATTTACTAATTAGTGAGAGCAATGCTCCTCCTCTGTGTAATCCACTTGGTTGTAGTAAACTAAACATATTACAAAAGGAATTTAAATCTCAGTCATCTGACGGTATTACCTCAAAGCATGAATCAGTTCATTGGCCAATTCCTGATACACTGTGTCATGATAATTGTTTTGTTTACTGTTGTAAACATGTCAGGATGTCTTCTTACACCAAAAGAGTTTCCCTGCGCAGTACTAAACATTATCTGCAGACACTATTTTTTATTAAGTTTTAAAATGAGACATGAGGGACTCAAATTTTTGTGTATCTCTCTAAAGTCTTTTGCAAAACTTGTAAAAACAGATTCTTGGATGTTTCTCAACTTTGTTGAATGCAAAAGTAGTTGGAAAGAAACTCTTTCTTGGTGCTACGGTGAGCAAGACATTGTTCACCTCAACACAACTTGATTGTGTTGAAAGTGCATCCTCACCAAGAAATGCCATGTTATCTATACGGTGAGGGAAGCACAAGCATTGGAGCACACATATTATGTTGGGTATGATTTTGAATGTTTGGTAACGTTGTAGAATTTGATCGGATTCTTCTAAAAAGGTATGTCTCTAAACTTGAGCAAGTTTTATGTTGATTTATGTACCTTGTGTATCATTCATGTCTACCTAACTTGATTTGTGTTTAAGGTTTTTAAATGTTCCGGTTTGAAAATAATTGTTCGGGATGTTTTGGCCTTCATGGTACACTTCAGGTATGCATACCCAGTTTACAATTGAATTTTTGTAATAAAATCCAGGGAAATTCGTTTGCGTACCAGTTTGCATACTGAAAATCCGTTTGCATACCCGTATGCATACTGGCCTGTAGACGTCGATATTCGGTAAACTTGTTTTGGCCGTATCTTCTTCGTCCGAACTCGGAATGACCTCATTTTTTTTTGCATTCTCTTACTATTTGAATTCTCTTAGAAATGGAGATGAGAATTATTAAATTTGGATGAGTTAAGATTGGTATTTATCCTGTCTCTTGTTTTTGAGTGTTTTGCTCCGTTCATCGCACTTGTTCCACTTCTCCTGGACTTGGGCCCTTGGATCCTTGGAGTAATACTATTCTAAGCTAATTTGTAGCTTTTACAAGAATGTTGTTGGTGAATCACAAAGAAGGAAGTTCAAGAAAGTAGTACGCATTGCTATGGTATTCTTGAATGCTCACAATCATCTTATGTGAACTATGGTGCATGGTCATTAATGACTTTATATGTTCTTCTTTGTTAAGAAAATATTTTTATACGCCTTGGGTGGCTATTCTTGGTGTAAATCCATGCGAAAAAGATTGATTATATCCTCCAATGACAAATCATCTTATATGTGCATTACGAGTTTGTCTTGATGTCTAGGAAACTTCTTATGAGAATTTATTCTTGTATTTTAAGAAGGATAACTAGGGTTTGGAATAGCCATTATTGTGAGTACACATAGCTACTGCCAACGTTTTCATCTTGCAATGTTTTTAGACTTATTTATTTAAATTCCAAGTTATTTGGAAGATGATTTTTGCAGTATTAGTCTTTATGGTTTTATATATTGCAAATTGTTATGGGATATGTTGTTTACGTCGTGAACCTTGATTGTCCCATATTTGTTTAAAAGTTAACTCTATTATATCCTGGCGAGATTGGGGTATACCCAGATTAATTGGAGTATACCCAATAAGACAAAATAGGGTCATTTTGAAGTAAAAGAAGCCACCCCTTAGCCATATATTTTTTTAAATGGCTAATATACCCTTGTTTAATTAACACTAAAAATCTGATTAGCTTAATTAATTGAGTTTAGATTTATTAATTGAGTAGATTAAAACTTATGAAATGAAATTTTGTTTTTGATTGAACTTATTTGGGAAGATTTTTGAGGAAAAAAAAATTGTTTTGAGAAAATCTTTTGCAACGGAAATGAAAGCACACTACCCAAACACTTCTAAAAAGGGAATTGCAAAGCTGTTGTATGAAATCATACTTAAAATTAGATCAGAAATCAACACTTTCAGTTCTGAAAGTATGAAAAGTCAGCAGGGTCGACGGATGAAGAACATGCCGACTATATCTGGCCGGCAAGGTTCTTTCTAAATAACAATGCCGACTTTATTTTTTTTGACACACAGGAGACGATTAATATTAGTCGGCAAGGTCTACAAAAAAAAAAAACTATTGAGAAATATACCCCCGAGGTTGTTGAAAATACCATGCCGCTGTATTGCAAAGTCTTCAAAAAAATACCATGCCGGCTGTTGAAAAATTTACAGTCACCATGGCTATTATGAAAAGTCGGCAAGATATGCATGTTACGACCTTGCCGACTAAAGACACAAAAATCATAATTTTCGATTTCTAACCTAACATAACAATCATATAACAACCAAATCACACAACACAATGATGGGTTTGAGTTTAGACATCACTTAGAGTCTTCTTTTCCAGGAGGTAGAATCAACCATTTTTTTGGAAAATCAATGTTGAAGATTTCGGTTGATGGAAGAAATGGAAGAAGATGAAGGGGAAGAACAAAGAGATTAGAGAAGAGAGATTATGGAAGATTAAGAGTTTTTAGTTTTTAATTTTAGGGTTTAATTTTAAGTTAATTAGTTCAAGGGTATTGAAGTAAAATCACCCTATTTTGTCTTATTGGGTATATCCCAATCAAGCCAGGTATTATATGTCTGTATGAAAGTATTGATAAAAGATATAATGAACTTTTGACTACAAAAGTTAAGCCTATTATGTCATTATGCAAATATTGATGGAAGATAGGATGAACTTTTGTTTATAGATATTAGGTCTATTATATGTCATTGTGCAAATAGTGATGAAAAATAGAATGAATCTTTGATTATTCCATGATATTGGTGTTTCCCGATCCACATCTTTGTGTATGTATTGTGCGGCTTCGTAAGTTCTCTTATGTGAGCATAGGCAATCAAATTGATCATTTTCGTTGTGGTTAATTCAATTGAGATTTTTGGATACAAATTCATGTTTCATGTGATTTGTTAATGTCCAAAGAAATCCTTCCTTTCTTGTAAAAGTAAGGTTGCTCTTGTTGTTATTTCGGGAATGACATTTTATGGGGGAGAGTTCTTATTTGAACTTGTGCTTAATTGGAAAATCTTTGTGGGGAGTGCGCTGTGAAATATTGAAGGAGTCATCTTGTATCTTTATAAACTCCTTGATGAATACACTAAGTTTAGACTATGTGAAATCATCAAAACAAGTTGGTATGTTGTTCTCTTTTGGTCATGAAGTATCTTTATGAAAATTTCATGATGATCCCACTAGTTTTCGTACCTTTGCAAATTTATATTGACAAAAAGGGGGAGAATTAATGTGTAGTTCACACTACAAATGCACATGGTTTACAGATCATTATGTAAGGGAGAGTGGTTTTCATTGTGAGATGAAGTATTTACTAAGGGGAGTGATACATATCACCATAGTATTGTTGTCAAAGTTGTGATACAATTGAAATTTGATGTTGTGTAATAATACTATGACACTATATAACAATGATTGAGAGCAACTGTTTTCTCACTGTTATAGCTACGGATCTTCAACAACTATGATGCTGAGTTGAACACATTTAGAATCATTGGAGTACTTGGATGTGATGAAGATTTCGAGTAATGTTGAAGAACCAAGGAGATCAAGCATTTGGATGAGATGAGAATCTACAATGTTTATTTATTTTGTAATCCATATGTATTGATAGTTTTATCACTAAAATTGACAAAGGGGGAGACTATTAGAGCACTACTCGGTCGAACTCGCAAGCGTTGCTATCTCAAGCTTGTTTGTCAATGTTAGTGATCAAAACTATAAGTCTTGATTTCTAGTCTACTTATAGTAATGTCTCGGACTAGGATAGATTGTGTAGTTGAGCATTAGACTTCACGGTGTTCATCAATTGAAGACGAAGAACTACTAAGGAGAGCTTGTGGAACTTCATCAACAAAAGGTATGTGGAGACTAAAACTCATCTATCACTTGGAAAGTCTATTTCTACTCTATCTCCTATATTGAGACAAAAGTCGTATTACTATATAGTATTCGATTATGCACATTTGAGATTTCGGGCTGAGTTTAACTCATTTGTTTGAGGGTGAAAACGGTTTCTGCGCGATTTCGGTAATTTCGCGTGAGTGGGTGAGAAACTGAGTCTAAACCCTAAACAATGTACTGCAAGGGAGTACTTTAGATTCGAGAGATCAATATGTACAAATCCGTCCTAAACCAAGAATGGCCGTTCCAGACTTGCTTCGGTCACAAAGTGAAGGAGAATGGTTGGTTTTAGGGAGGGAAGCGAAGAAAGTGTTGAGACCAGAATAGTTGATTCGGAAGAGTAGTTGTTTGACTTGTATCAGAAAGTGAAAGCTAACAGATGGGAAATCTAGCAAGTGGTTTTTTGAGTGTTATATGCTCCTGACCAAAACTTGTTGTTCGGTGGAAATAGGTAGGACCTATTTATACAAGTCAAAGTGAAACGTACTCTGGTCTTGTAAGAAATAGAAACGGATGAGTAAATGGGAGGAGGTGGTAACCTAAGAACGCCTGGAATTGATGTTCCATAATGAAGGAACGCGTTTCACCATTACTCCCTGTATTTACTAACCGCCTTATTCTTATGACATTTTCATGTAATGGGCGTAGTGTACGTCGCACGCTGTAAACCTCCAAACCAATACCCTCTATGAGCATCCCCCAGTTTGTGACATGTGTTAGATGTATCGAGTGTTTTCATAGAAAAACGTGTAGCAAGGTGTTACGTGTGGCATGGTGGCATGCCAATGGCCATGGTAGAGTCGACATGGCTTTGCCAAAGAATAGGCGCGGCCAAATTTGGGGTTTAGATGCAAACCGTGATGTTTTGGCTTTGGTCCGTAAGTTATGTGGCGAACTTGAACGGTCGAGATCCGCATCTCAGAGGGAAGGAGCCGTTGATTATTGTAACCTTCCATTTTAGATGCCAGCGTTGAGCATGGCTTTGCCATAGAGTAGGCGCGGCCAAATTAGGGTTTAGGCGCAAACCGTGTGTTTTGGCTTTGGGCCGCAAGTTGCCATGCGTCAGGTGGCGAACTTGTGTGGTCGAGATCTGCATCTCAAAGATAAGGGTAGCCGTTGATTATTGCAACCCTTCGTTTGTAGCAGCCAGCGTTGAGCATGGCTTTTCCATAGAGTAGGTGCGGCTAAATTAGGGTTTAGGTGCAAACCGTGTGTTTTGGCTTTGGGCCGCAAGTTTCCATGCGTCAGCTGGTGACTTTGGACGGCTAAGATCTGCATCTTAGATGGAAGGGTGTCCGTTGATCGTTGCAACCCTTCGTTTTGGCAACCAATGATGTGAAGGAGAGGCTGGCATGGCATAGGCGCGGCCAAAACTAGGGTTTGGTGCAAACCGTGGTGTTTGGCCTTGGGCCGCAAGTTATCGTGTGTTAGGTGGCGAACTTGGATGCTCGAGATATGTATCTCTAAGTGAAGGGTAGCCGTTGATTATTGTAACCCTTCGTTTTGGCGTGGAGAAGTTGTTGGCATGGTGGAGCGGCGGGTATGGTTGGCATGCCTTGGCGCGAGACGTGTCGGCATGGTTTTTTATTGGCACGGTGGTGCGGTGGCATGGTTGGCATGCCTTGCGCGGAGACGTGGCTGGCATGGTTTGTCATTGGCACGGTGGTGCGGATGGCATGGTTGGCATGCCTTGGAGCAGAGACGTGGCTGGCTGATGTTGTTTTAATTGTTGTAGAAAAATGGTAGTAAAGTTCGTTCAACTCGGGCTTGTAAAGATTTGATTTCAGACTTAAAACTAAAATATTTACACAAGTTTGTCACAAATATCGAGAGGTACTAGGACTCGTGGATTCCACCATAAAATTCATTCATGCGATTCATATATTTATTCTAGACAATTATAGCTCAAATAATAATAAAATATTGACTCTATGTTTGCCAAGGTAGATTTTTGAAAAGCAAGACTGTATATCTAAATCATGGGATATTAGAAGACTTAACCTAAGTATAACCCATCAATTGAAATCACAACCATTCAATAAAAACCATAAAACAATTAACAATCCATGCAAAAAGTCATGAAAGAATTAAATATAATTACCACACGCATGAAATATGGCTTCCTCCGTCATCCCAGTGTTGGGGTTTAGCTCCTCATGTTATTCACGTGCTCAAAATAGGTGTTCATAGCTCAAAAGTGTGAAAAACAAGAGAAAGATAATAACTCGAGCGGTTTACCTTATTTGAAAATGCGTTACAAATGGTATTCTTACAGAAGAAATAAGTCTGCCTATTAAACAATACTAAGGTTCGCTGTTGAACAGCGATACTTTGTTGTGTTGTTTAAATAAGACTGCCTTTGTTAGTCCGTTCTTCGTGTTCTTGAGAACGACAATTACGAGCGTCGATTCTTCGTCTTCTTCACCTACTTTGCGTATTCTTCCCGCAACTTTTTTCGCTTCCGATTCTGCAGCCTCCAATCGACCCCAAAACTCCCCCAAAGTCTCGACTCCCCTTGTGCGACCTCCCACAACTCCTTTTATATCAACAACCACCCCTAAGATTCGAGTAAACCTCGTTTTTTTATTCTCTCCCAAGTCTCGGACTTTATTTCTTTTCTATTCTTCACGCGGCTCTGGTTGATTCTCAGTTGTTCAAAATTCTCCAAAGATAGATGCGAACCAAATCATAGAAGATATTATCTCCAATTTCCGACAGAATCTCCCAAATATACAAGTAAATCCCGTTAACTTCGTTTCTTCCCTGTTTTATCAAATCGATAAATTTATCCCTGTTTTTCCGAATCCAAGAGAGTTACCAAACCTGCTTTGAGGTCTAGTGTTAATACCAGTCCATATCCGGGTCCAAATCCAAGAAAATATCGACCCAAAATCTTTCCAAAGTAACACCCGGTGGCTGTATGGTTTACGCAGGAGAAGTTATATTTTCCCGCCAAATTTCAAATGGGAAAAGATGAAGTGCCCCTATCCAACTCCGAGTGCCGTTAACACTTGGGGTGTCCAGGTGTAAATAGCAGTTGGGCTACCCCTTAGCAAATGAGGTGCCCCTTATCCAAATCTTGGGTCCATTTAGCACTTTTCTCCCGTGAGCGCAAATACACTTTTCGAGCCAATTTAGCACGCAAAAGCTTATTTTCCCAAAAACACCTACAAAGACATAAAAAGCCATAATAAATATGAAATCGAGCACTAACAATAGATACAATTGAGATTATATCAGACACAAAATGTGTCTATCACTGGCATGGTTTGCCATTGGCACGGTGGTGCGGCTGGTATGGTTGGCATGCCTTGGCGCAGAGACGTGGATGGCATGGTTTGCTATTGGCATGGTGGTGCGGCTAGCATGGTTGGCATGCCTTGGCAGGAGAGACGTGGTGGCATGGTTTTCCATTGGCACAGTGGTGCAGCTGGCATGGTTGGCATGCCTTGGCGCAGAATCGTGGCTGGCATGGTTTGCTATTGGCACGGTGGTGCGGTTAGCATGGTTGGCATGCCTTGGCGCAGAGACGTGGCTGGCATGGTTTGCCATTGGCACGGTGGTGCGGCTGGCATGGTTGGCATGCCTTGGCGCAGACGTGGCTGGCATGGTTTGCCATCAGCACGGTGGTGTGGCTGGCGTGGTTGGCATGCCTTGGCGCAGAGACGTGGCTGGCATGGTTTGCCATTGGCACGATGGTGCGGCTGCCATGGTTTACATGCCTTGGCGCAGAGACATGGATGGCATGGTTTTTCATTGGCACGGTGGTGCGGCTTGCATGGTTGGCATGCCTTGGCGCGAGACGTGGTCGGCATGGTTTGCCATTGGCACGGTGGTGTGGTCGACATGGTTGGCATGCCTTGGCGCAGTGGACGTGGATGGCATGGTTTGCCATTGGCACGGTGGTGCGGCTGGCATGGTTGGCATGCCTTGGCGCGAGACGTGGGCGGCATGGTTTGTCATTGGCACGATGGGAGAATTAGGGTTAGGTGTATACGAGAGGTGATGTCGAGTTAATACTAAGGGTTCATGTCGTGGAACATGACACATGTATATAAAAAAAAGGTACCTGGTAATTCTTACGTAAATACGCCGATTGATTCAATAAATGCGCTATTGGTCATAATGACGTCATGTCAGATGTACGGTTTTACGATTTTATCCCTAAGCTAAAAACCACCATCAACATTAAGTCCCCTGCTTAGCTCGAAAAATGAGCGTTGTTGCGAGGTAAGCATAAGATGGTGACAGACAAGGACAAAATTGAAACAGCCCGGGTCATGAAAGATGACTAGAAGATTCGTCTAACCTTTTTCGAGAGTGTTCCGAATTTTGTGATCCTTGTGTTGGCGACCTTGCATGAATTATGCTCGCGTCGTTCTGGCTAGATCGTGAAATAGTAGATGCGATTCTTTGCGGGATGTTGGCTTGGTTTGGCCACGCGTCATATTGGCTGGGTTAAGGAATGTGGAGGCGTTGGCTTATCGAGTTTGGTCGGTTTGGGATGGGAGCCGCAGGTATTTGCACGGGCTTGGAATGGAGTCGCGGGCTTTGCGCGGCTTTGCTTGGGCGCGACTTGGTAGGGCGTGACGCGACTTGGCTTGACCCGGCGTGACTCGGCTCGGCTTGGTTGGGTGAGTCTTGGGCGCGACTTGGACCCGGGCTATCATGAGATTGTTGTGGTCGCCAATTATTTGAGGGTGAAAACGGTTTCTGCCGATTTCGCTAATTTCGCGTGAGTGGGTGAGAAACCGAGTCTAAACCCTAAACAATGTACTGCAAGGGAGTACTTTAGATTTGAGGGATCAATCTGTACAAATCCAGTCTAAACCAAGAAATGGCCGTTCCGGACTTGCTTCGGTCACAAAGTGAAGGAGAAGGGTTGGTTTTAGGGAGGGAAACGAAGAAAGTTTTGAGACCAGAATAGTTGATTCTGGAAGAGTAGTTGTTTGACTTGTATCAGAAAGTGAAAGCTAACAGATGGGAAAGCTAGCAAGTGGTTTCTGAGTGTTGTATGCTCTTGACCAAAACTTGTTGTTCGGTGATGAGTGCCAAATATCGCATATTTCTACATCTATTTATTGACACTTAACTCATCTTTTGTGCTCAGAAATCAGATATTATCCCAAATTCTGTATTTTCTTTGTTTTCAAGAATAAATATTTGTACTAATTAATTTTGTGTTTTTAGGTAGTAAATAAATCTCGAAGAAATTGAAGGAGCCAAAAGAGCAAAGAATTGAGACAAGCGTCCATGGAGTAGAAAGCCAAAGCCCACAGCGCAACTTGATTTGCAACCCAACAAGTAGCAACTCATCTACAAGACACGGTCTTGAGCTAGCCACGACCCGGATCCGAACCCGTTCCCCCTGAGCCGTTCAGATCTCACCCAGCTGCATCCAACGCTCGCTCCACCTTGCACATCATTTCTGTTGCTCCCGCTCAACACCAAATCTGCCGATTCTTCCCGAGCCGTTCGGATCTCGCGCATCTTCATCCTACGCTCGCTCCAACCTTCGCATCGCCTTCTCATTGCGCCCGCTCCACAAAAAACCCCCTATCACCTATACCCGGTCGAGCAAACCCATTTCTTCTTCCATCTTCTCTTTCTTCTCCCACGACTGAATCGAGAAAACCCCTCCTTCACCCATACCATGGCGAGCCTCCACACCATCACCTTACCTCGACAACAAGAAGACACCAACCGCGCTCGCAGCCGCCTTCACCCCCTCTCTAGGTTTAGTTACCTCTCTATTAGCTTCTCC